>KK116940.1:0-61330 GCA_000611955.2 Stegodyphus mimosarum
TAAACAACGGCCACTACCTTATCGATTACACAAATCTTCTATCGATGGTGAAAGGAACGTCTTAGCCATCTGAAAAAGTGGCGACCCGATAAATATCGGGTTTGCTCCGTGAGTGGAGAAGAGTTATACTTCGTGCTCCAGCTCACAGAGAATCGACGTTGGTCAGTTAAGGCGGCTTTGTTCGTCTTCTGAGCCAACATATTCAACTTCCGTAGTGTTGGTCCATACTACTAAGAAGATATAGTGAATTAGAGTTTGAGAAAGTAGTGCTTCCTTTTACTCTGCATCAGGTGAAGATCATCAGTAAAACAAAATGAGCAGTGTGAACAAAATAAGACGAAAGTGGCCGCCATCAGTCGACGAAGAAGCTAAATTTCTGGTGGAAGGTCCAAGGAACCTAGTCTGGACACCGTCGAGATGGAAGAACGGGTCGTTTTCCACATTAAATAAATATAATTTACATGCCATACAACTTGGGTTGTGCATTTTCTCAATACTAACCGTAGTCTTTGTGCATTGAATTGCAATATTATAAAGCATTTGTAATGAAATCTAGAAAATTTTCCGTAGATGTCAAGCCAAAACAGAAACACAATTATTAATGTATTTTATATTCCAATCCTCTACGAAAGCATGAAGAATAGATTTATTCAGCCCTGTTTGAGATTTTCATTCTGTGCATATGCTACAGAAATTAAAAAAAATATGCTGCACTTTCTATCGATTTGATTTAATATCTGCTTGACATGTTTTTCCCCGGTGTTAAGCATCAAAAGGTTGTTCAGACCATGAACATCCTTTAACCCTTAGCCTCTCGAGTTATTTTCTGCAAATACCTTTAAAATTGTCGCTAACTTTCGACCCAACTCCCCCTAAAATGTCGCGAAAATAACACTGAACTTTCGAAAAATGCTAGCAACTTCTTTTGTTAGTTGTCTTCCCTCCCAGAATTTTGGATCAAAGATTCCGCCTAATTGAGATAGATTACTCCATAAACATTAAAAGCTGCGAGCTGTCAAGAACGTTGCAAAAGAATAGCTTTTCTCTGACTGACCGTGGGAATGCCGTAGGGTAAATGTCCATGAAGTTTCAGCTCATCAGCATTTCATGAATAGATTTCAGAACTACAAAACGTAAAAGTTTTCTTTTATACAGACATCTTATTTTCAAACATATTGCTTTTAAAATCTTAAATGCAGTAGAATATTTATTAGTTAAACTATTGCATACGCAATAAATCTGAAATAACAAACTTCGGTTTTTAGCTTTATTCTGGATTGAGAATTCACACCTAGATTTGAATTGCGTTAGTATTTTTTTAATATTAAGATTTGAAAACTTTAAATCTACTAATTTCATTTGAAATTTAGACAATCATTAGCCCAAAAGGGCAATTTACCCAAAAGGGCTATTAGTTTTGTTTTGGCATTTTGCGTTCACTATAAAAAAATATAACTTGATAAAAAAAATTTCACGATAAAAATTTTTAGTATAGCTGACTTTTATAGTATAGTTTAAAAAATAATACTATGAAAGTCTGAATCACTTTTCAAATCGCTGCCACCAAATATAAGAGTCTTGCGTTATATTTAGAGAAACTAAATAATAAAGAATCTTTATGAATGTATGTTTCTCGCATTCTGAAAAAACAACAGTACCTAGAGACATCAAATTTTTAATAACGTAGTTCTTCACTCGAATATGGGCATCTGGAAGCCCAAATTTGGAATTTGTTTTATTATCTGTTTGATGTTTTGTAAAACTTTAATGAATTTTTGAATTTTTGATTAACAATCTCAACGATTTCAAAGCAAACAACGGCAACGCTGAAAAAAAAAATTATCTGCAGCGCGCTAGACTGTGTATCGGAAATTCTAAAGATATGCTTTTTAAAATTTTTTTGTGATATTGCTGTTGAATTGAGTTTTATGGTACAAGTGCGAAGAACTTCATATTTTATAAATAAAGGTAACACATAAAACGTTAAGAAAACGTGGCCTTGGGCATAATATAAAATCTGAAAGCCTTCAGATTTATTATTATTATTATTATTATGCTTCTCTAAAAAGTTCTTAAACTTGTTATTGATTGCGCATTACAAAAGTACAGATTCGCATAAGTTTTCTTTTCAGTTTTTAGAACAATAATTTCACATATCTTTCAAATTCATTTTACACCATGCGTTTACTAGACGTTTCGTCTACTGTATCTTTTAGCTTTCGTCATGTCATGGCCTCATCAAAAAATTACACTCTAAACCTGGGAAATGAATTCTTGGCTTGATTTCTTAGGCAAAATGTTAAACAAATCATCAAAGGAATAAATAACATTCAATATGCAAAAAAACTAAGTTTTCAGTAAAAAAAAAAGGACAGTGCCGTTAATGCTTAAATAATTCTTAAATGCTTAACAATCAAAGCCAAATGAAAGACAGTTCGGCACGAGTCGTTTATAAATTCTTGCCTCCACTAAATTAGTTCTAATATTTAAATTAATTATAGCAGAAGTAATAAATGTGTCGATAGTTCTGTCATTGATCTACGTCTTTCACAGTCAAATTAAAATTCTTCCCTTTAATAAAAAAATCGTTTTAAGGGAACTTCTTGATCATTAAAGAATACAAAATTGTTAATTATATCCGTAAAGCTCTCCAAAATATTATGTCCATTATTCATAAAACTGATATCATTTAAATGTGGTTCACCAATGAGATACTTATTAGATTTAATTTGTCAAACAAATATTTTCCAATTTTAGAACGGTCACAAGCATTGAGACGAATAGTCTCATAGTAATTTATTTACATAATGCTATGAAAAAGTATATTCGCTGTTGAAAATCCATAATTTGAACATTTCTGTCATGCAGTATTTTAAATAGAATGGGAGTAAAAATGTTTATCGTCTAGCGGAATGAGTACTTGAACTAATAAATTTAGTTCTGTAGTACTAAAATTGTCCTTTATAATATTAGTCATTTTTTTTGTATAAATTTAGAGCAGATTATGATTGTATTAAATATAGCACATGAGTATAGCTCACATTAATGAAGGAAATAATTTAGTGTATTTCAAACTAATTAAGAACAACAGCAGACAAGGAGGAAATGAAGAGCGAACGAGATTTGTCGCAGTTCTTACTATGGATCTATACCAGGGACGAAGGGAATAATTATTAAAAATCACACATTCACGACAATTGTGGCCGAGGAAATGAATACTATACACATCATACCGCTAACAAGACTTTCAAAAATAAACGAAAAAATAAAGTATTTATAGTTTGAAAACATGAGATTGTCGCCCGATGTTTCAAATCAAAGTTTACCACTGAAATTTAAAAAATGATGCTAATAAAATTTAAGCTTTTACTTCCTTCTTCTTTTAAATAACAGCGCAGCCTACTCTTGACAATTCATAAAATTAAATATATTCTGTTTACTCATAAAACCAAATAAAATTAAAACTTAAATAAAAAACTATCCTAATTTTGTGAAATCCAGCGATTGTTTCTGTACTTCTTTATGGTAAAACTGTTATAAGGAGAAAAACATATTGCAGTTTAACCAAAATTTAAGAAAAAAGGAATAGATATGATCTCTTTTCAATCCATATATTATTATAAAATAATAGTCAGCTAGTTTTTTTTGCGAAGAGATGGAAGACGATAACATACATAAAAGTTAAAGGTAGGAATTTTGCAACTGACCATTATCATAAGATATTAGAAACCTATTTTATTTATGACACTCATGGTACGAAGAAACACTTGTTGAAAAATGTTGCTAAGAATTCCAAATAAAATGGCTTACTGAATTATTTACTTTTGCTGTATTGAGCAACGATTTTTTAATAATATCGAAGATAAATAAAACGTCTTATGCATCGCAGAGTAATAAAAACATATTCTCGAATTTTTTTATTAATAATGAACATGATTTATCGCTAGATGAAAATATTAACATTTCTTCCAGGTGTTTAAACAATAGATAACAGTACAGCAAATCTTTTGCTTCTAAAATTTATTTATTTATTCTTAATATTACGAATGTTGCTGTTACTCTCCCATGAAAGAGAAATATATCACTGGCCAGGGCTGAGTTCATTCATGAGATTAAAATACCATGATTAAACAGATCAAATGTTAAACATCGAAAACCTTCAGTTCCTACCGATTTTAGAACAAGGGCAAGCTTATTAGCAACTTTAGCAAGCACGATGAAGGAAAGAAATCAATTGTTTTTTAAATATAAAATAGGTGAGAAAATAATTACCTCTTCCGACATTAATAAAAAAGGTTAATTCCTTCTATTGTCTTACAATTTTTATGAAAATCATAACAGAAATATTTGTTCTTTAAAATAATCTCCACACATTCACAAACAATTTTTTTTATATTGCATTTTTCTTTTACTATGGAAAAGTACACAAAGAGGGATGCCTTTGTGAAGAACATTCTAAAGAAAACTGCCCCGTATCCTCGTTACACATAGGAAAACCAAGAAAACGCCCCTGCAGCAACCTGTTTGCTGGGATTCGAGCCTGGTTCGAACTACCATGGTTCAGCGACATTACCGCTCTGTCACTGGTCTGCCTTTTTTCTTTAAAGGATTTTCGGCAAATTTTTTTTCGGCAAAGAGATTTTCGTATTATTTTTCACACAGTTTAAATACTTGATATTCTTATTTTTCTAATGCATTTCTAAAACTTACGTAATTAGCAAATTTCATTAAACGTTTAGTTTTTATGATCTTTATTACCTCTTTTCACTGCTACATTTTATATCTTTGCTTCTAAGAAAAGTGCTGTCCAAGACGATCTTTATGTTAGAAAAACTAAGAAGCATAGCTGCTCTCAAAGCAATTAAGTGATGGGCATATTTTGATAAATATAAAAAAAAAAAGAATAAAGGAAATCTGCAAAAGATCACTGCTAAAAATAATTTTTTTGTAAAGAAAGTCAATACTTATTAAATGATAACATGAACAGAAATTGCTCACAAATATTTGCGTGTGTTGAAGTTATTGTTAGACAACAACAACAAAAAAAAAAGTGTAGATGAAAGTTGCTGGTTGGGCATTTATTATACAAAATGCTAAATATTATTCTCATGACATAATTTCGAAAGTCAGTGCTTTTACATTTTTCTTCAATAGATAATTACTATTTTCTGTCTTAAAATATCTCAAAGGTTGTAGGGTTTCGAATTTTTTTTAGATCTCTGTTTTATACTTTAATGCTAGCATAGTATTTGAAACTATTGGAAAAAAATTGAAAATAGGTGCATTACATTTACTTTTCAATCTTATTCTTTCGTAAGCATAAATGTTTTCGTACAACCTTTCCTAAAATCTTTCCTGATCATTTACAGAAGCTATGCTGTTAAACATGGTTTACTGCGCCTGATTTAATTTGCATTATCCTTTCAATGAAAGCCACAGCCCCAAAATATATCTGCTTAACATTTTAAAACTGTTACGAATTTGAATGTTTTTAGAATTATGTGAACAAACTGAAACTCTTTTACGAATATCATTGCTTATATCTGGGTAAGCACTTTTGTTTTGAATGAAAATGTTTTTTAAAAGCCACGAGTATGACATTTTTTGATCGTTTACTTTTTAAAATTCGAAGCCCGTCATGAGAAAAATTACAATTGGCTTTCGAAAATTGCAAATGGTTATTTCTTTTTTATTAAACCTTATCTTATAAAAGATGAAAGATTCTAACTGATTTCTGATCAACCATCATCAGTATAGCACTTGTAAAAGATTATTTATCGCACATGAGAACAGCTATTGTTTATCTTATGAAAACATATTATATTTCAACGTTTATAGATGTCAAAATGTTAATATTTGGAAATGGGTAAAGTATTTGGAAATGCTTCTCTTTGTATAGCAGTGGGTGATGGAAGAATCTTGTAGTGTGTAATTATAGCGTTTAAGAGGAAGGGAAAGCGACTGCCCTCCATTGGCTTTGGACACTGTTTGTTTTCAGAGCTAAGGAAGAGAGCTAGTCTGTCGCTATATGTATATTGTGTTATAAACGCCGCCGTTATTCTTATTTCATACATCGTGAATGAGTGATTACCCATTTACACTCCTGCTTGACCGGGACATTAGGCAAAGGTCATGAGAGAGACGTATAGTGAGAACAGTGCTGTAAATACGCGTTTCCCCCTATTTTTAATTATTGACAGATTATTATTTTTATTAGAAGCAGCAGTACAAAAAATGTAGATCTTTAACATTATTCATTATCTGATGGCATTTTTACTGTCTGAATTAATCGAAAATACTGGACAATCAAGAAATCTACACTGAATTTAAAGAAATACATCCAATCCATTCGTGACATTTTTTATAGCTTTCATAGCGAAATTCTGATATTCAGTATTTTTTCGGTTCTTTATAATATCTCCTGAATTAAAGTAACATGACTCTTTTTTGTGCATTATGTTTTTTCGATAATTTTGCTTAAAAAGAAGAAAGCAATTAAAAACTGATAAATCTAACAAATGAAAACATAGTCTCTTTTCCCATTTCAAAGTTCGGTTGCCAAACGTGTATTCGTATATTATATATATATTTATATTTGTAACTAACTCACATTTTAAAAGACGATCGTTGTAAATTTCCGCACTTAGTTGTTTCATAAGCTACTAAATTTCTTTTTATTGAAATACGTCAGTTTCAATTGCGTAAGCATGGTGTGAGGAAAGTAGGAGAAACAGAACTAGAAATATTGTACATTCAAGCAATGCACTAAAATGCTTTCGCATTCAAAACAAAAAAATCTCCCTTTTCCCCCTCCCCTTCGTCCTTCAAAGGAGTCTTCCCAGAAAACGAATCCGGTATGTTAACAAAAGGTAAGACACCCCAGAAGCTATTTTAATGGTTTAGAACCATTGAGTGGCCTGAAACGGGGTGGAAATACCTGGTATGTGTTCGTATACTATAAAGGCGCTTTCTTGAAGCACTTAAGATGTCAATCTATTCCATGTAAAAGGAAAGCGGGAAATTCTGGTATAGCTTAGGACTGCTTATAAAATTCAGTCGTGATTATCAATAAGCAAGAAAAAACGTTATTCTCTGATTAATTAATTAATCAGAGATTAGATTAATTAATTCTGTGATTAATTATTTTTGCAGAGATTGATTATTATTAGATCAGATTAATTAATTTCTGTTGATTAATTATTTTTTCAGTTATTATAATAATAACTGCAAAAATGTTTTCATTTCAATAACTATTTTCTGATATTTAAACGTACATTTGTACGATAATAGATATAAAAAAGGAACATGTCAATAAATTTATTCTATAACCTGACATATTTTTCTCACAATAAGCTTTCTTTTTACTTTAACATATAATCTCGCAAATTTAAAGCATAAAAAGTAAGAATTTGATGAAAGAGAACTAACTATGAACACAGAAATATCACCTAGTAGGTAAATTAAATGGTACTGTTCTGTTATTCACAAATGTACGTATGTGAGTATCTGTGTATATGTATACACACACATACATTCGTAAGTACATATATGCATATATACATGAACGCATCCATACTTACATGCATACATACTAATATTTCTGAATCCGGTCCTGACTTTTTTTCCTCGCACCAAGAACCGCATACCATTTAAATATCTATTACTTCATGCAGTGACAAAACCTATCTTTTATAAATTAAAACGAAGCTGTTAAAGTTATGAGCTACATATAATTTTAATTTATACCGACATTGTCGAAAAAGTTAAATGAAGATTTAATGTTATAAGAAGTGCTTTTATTAACTTTAAATCGCTCCATTGTTTAATCAATAGTAAATTGATTAAATGTGAAAAATTAATTAAAGAGCTGCTACTTTTACTGAATGACAACGCTCTAAGAAGCTGTTCTTTCTGCGTGTGCATGGAAGATGAATGAAAGATCTTAGATTTCACTGAGTGGCAATTATCATCAGCTTTTAGATTCTTTACTCAATTTTTTAAAGCACATTAATGTCTACAAATTTTGCTTTTCTAATACAGGATTTTAATCGTTAAGTTAAAAAAATGAATCTCCTTCGAGGTACAATAATAATAACAGACGTGAACAAATAATTTGCAAGTAAAATATATGCTAGTTCAATCCTCAGTTTTAACTGATTGTGGCAAAGAAGGTGAGAGATATTTGGCTGAAGAAAGAGGTGATTTTATGAAGGACTTCAAGGATTTAAACTGGTTCAAGCTGTACACGAGTAAAAACAATGAAAATGCCATGCAGTCAGTCTTGAAATTCGATCCGGACTAAATTACTGGTGTCCAGCGGTTGTATCCACTTGTCTACAGGTGAGCTCCCTTTCCTTTATTTCTGGAAAATTAATTTTAGAATCGTCACTTTACTTGCATTTTTATTCTTAATCGCGCATTTTGCGTAAATACGTGCTTATATATCTTTGCTGTTAGGTAAAGTTTTTCATTAATAATTCAGTTTTATTTAGCTCACTGTGAAAATTTTCGGGCGTCATTCAACATTCATCTATATGATTACTATAAATTAATTACTTCTTCATCTATTGAGAAATGGTCCGTCTTTCCCAAATAACTGAGAAAACAGGGATTACTTTACACAATATTCAATGTTTTTTATCCTGCTAATACGAGAAACTTCTTTCTTAGTAAAATATATAAAAAAACAAATTATCCATGAATACGGAAGATTACTCGGATGGTTTGGGATTGATTTTCCTCTTAGTGAAAGCAGTTAAGTACATACATTAACTAAAATCCTTCTCATAGCTTCGCTTTAATTATTTCGACGTATACAAGACTACCTTCCAAGAGTAAGTATGTAGAGTCATTAGGATTTTTGAGACAGGAGGCGCGAAAAAGGAACAATACCCTCGCTGGGACTCGAAATTGAACTTCTCGAATACGCGCAGAGTATGCTACCGTGAAACCACGAAGGCATGCAGGAAAGAGCAAGAAAATACCTTATATACTCCCTCATTCAAAGGGCCACTAGGGATTAGGGGACCCAGTCGACAAATCCTTGTGGTAAAGAATCATCATCCACCACCTTTTAGTTCGGGCGCCACTGTAGAGTCATTAGGATTTTTGAGACAAGAGACATGAAAACTGAGCAATGCCCTCACCGGTTCACAAACCTGAACCTCTCGAAAACGCGCCGAGTGTGCTACCGTGACACCACAAAGGCATGCAGAAAGGAAGAAGAAAATACCATATAAGTATGCCTTCGCGAAGGATTTCGTAAAGGAAACTGATTTGCATCCACGTTACACTTGAGGAAAAACCATAAACAGCCCCTTCTCTGGAATTAGAACCCATCTCAAACTACCAGTGTTCAGCGACTTAGCCACTCAACCGCTGGTGGCGTTTATTAGCATTTGTATCAAAGGACTTTGCAAAATAATTGCGTAGATACAGTTATTAGGTAATAACGAATTAATATATTAATTAAGTTCTCAATATAAAGAAAATCTTTCATTCAATTTATCGCTATCAGCACTGACATTTCGAGAGGAAATAATTTATTTTCTGATAATAAAACAGCTTTTCAACTGTAATATTTTGGGCGCAAAATATCTAACACTTCCAAGCACTTATTTTTTCAAATCTCTTATATTCCATTAAATATAAGAATAAAAAGTCTTATAGATTTCTTTCTAAAAGAGTTCCAAGACACGGCGGAGAATTTCACACGATGCAGATTTTAAAATTTTGGTTGCATTCCAAATTTTAATAAATTATTTAAACAAAGCTATTGATCTCCATCAATTTTTTCGGCATATTCATTTACTCGATGTAATATAATTTCTTAAGTTGAATATTTTAATTTTTACCTCGAAGAATATTTTACATGTAAGTTCGCGTTTATAGTAACACAGTCAGTCACAATTACAAATGCCAAAACTCAGGCATGCTAAAAAAACAGTGTTGTCTTTTCATAAAGTAGAAAGAAAATACCATTAAAAACTCCACTTGAAATAAGAAGACAAACAGAAAGTTAATTTTGACATTATATATCTTTTTCTTGTTGTTGAGAAATCAGAAACTGTAACCAAATTTTAAGACGAAGATCAAATAGTCAATTATATATTATACGATTTATTAAAAATGCATTTTTCATTACATTTCTGAACTTTTCCTACTTTTACTAAAGATTTTGGGATGTAATCAGCGACTGAGGATTAGGCTTTCTTTACTACAGTGTACCAGAAGGCACACAGTTGTAAAACGATTTGCCATCATTCAAAAACCTTGCAGAATAATATACACTTGCTGTCTGACAATAAGCCTTTACTCAGAGGGCTCTTCCGTAAAGTGCGCTATTCAAACAGATTTCACACCCTATTAAGAGCTTTGTGCAAATGACAGCCGCCTGCGGAAACGCAGGGGGAAAGAAGACCTCGCGTAGCGTCTCAACACGTTTAAGCATTTAACGGGAAACTTTGCCTCCGTGTATACACGTCTTAATCATTTTTCGAGAATTTCAGTTCCGTGTATACGCGTCTTAAGAATTTTTAGAGCGATCTCTGAAAACGTTTAAAGACGTCTTAAGCAGTTAAAGGGTTCAAAAGAAACTGTTGCTAAAATTTTTTATAACCTGTATAGCATGACTTAATAATGCTACATAATATACTGACTGCTGTTAGAAATATAATACAAAGTTAGAGATCCGGAATTGTCAGGGCACTGCCAGTTCCGGGTTTGGGATTTTGCTGCATATAAGATCTTAAGTTTAAATCTATTAAGATGTTAAATTATGAAATGGTGATTTATGAAATAACAAAGTATGTATGACCTAAAGGGAATTGGAATTTACAAAAGAGAAAGGCTCAGTATTTATTTGTTTGCTTTATTAAACATTTATTTCAATGTAAATTGTTTAATGTTTCATTTTTTTGTGCTAACACTTTCTCTTTAATTCTATAGGTAGACAAAAATTCTTATTCAGTAGCAAAGTTCCATTGTTTGAGTCCTCTAACTGTCGCATCGAGAATCCTCATTAAATTGTAGATCAAAAGTGTTTTTGCTTTCAGCAACCTCTGTCATTTTCTAACTGCAGCGATATTTTCTGGATTTCGAACCATACTATAAATTTCGCCGTCCGTGAGTTGATTGATGATTGCAGCATTGTCATCGCAATGAAAAATTCTAGGCGCTTTTCCACTGTACGGGCACCTTGAAAAACACTGTTGAAATGTATGCTAACTTGCTGAAAGCAACAATATGATTAGCTAAGTCATCTCGGTTTTAATGACTGAACTGAGCCAAATATTCAAGTGATATGGTCTTAAGGTACTTTTCTTACATAGTTACGAAATCTTTTACAATACTGAAGTATTTACACTTTACTATTATACAATAATATTAGATTACTCGCGAGTAGTTGAAACACATAGTAACAAATGGGTAAAACTCATTTCTCAACTTTTTGGCGATAAATGTAGACCTCACATGAGCTAAAACACCTTAAATTCTGCCACTTTGAGTAACAACGAAAATTAACTTAAAGTTTCAAAGTAAGGTAAAGTTTTACTTATTTTTTTGATATTCAGACATCCGTTCAGCCGTCCACTTCTGGAAGGCAGCAAAGACCATGGTTTGATTGATTCGCCTCCTTGCCGAGTCCGAGCCTTAGTTTCCTCCCCAGTCCGTTTCGTTTTTGTGCGTGCTTGATGCTTCTTGAAAAATTTCTTCCTCTCCGTTGGTTGATTTCTGGGTCGCTTAATAGGTGCTGTCCTTGCGGGCGTCGGGACATTTCTTGTCGGTTGTTTTCTAGATCTGGCTGTTTGCTGTTCCAACATTTGTTCCCTTGAGTCTGCAGCTGGCTTTCCCTTGTCAATTCTTGGCCACTTAGTGCGTAGACTCCATCCTGAGGGTTCACTATTTCTTTTCTTATAGGTGCCATGACTGCGGCCATTTCTTCTCGCCTTCGTGGTACTGTTAGAATTTCCGTCTTCCTCCTGTTGGAGCCGGTCGTGACATCTCTTTTTTGGTTGGAGGAATATCTTCCTTTTCTTGTTATCCCCAGTGTTCCATCGGGGGCTTTTCTTTTCTTGTTCGTATCTTTACTTGTGGCTGACTCTGGCGGTCGTTGTTGTTGTGCCATGTGTTGAGATGGTGCCTGCCTTGTCGGATCCTGCAAAAGATCTTCAAATATTTTCATTTTATCTCGGTTGCAATACGGTTTGATTTGATCGATATTTGCCGTAAATTTTTCGCCATTCTTGGCTCTTAAAACCACCACTGCCTGAGTTATTTTTTTCAATAGAAAACGGTCCTTCAAACCGTGGGCAGAACTTGGCCACTTTATCTTCTGGAGCTGAGAAAAAGTGTATGTTTCAGCTTAAGTACTTCAGAGCCCACATTATAAGTTACTTTCCGTCTTTTCATATCATAATAAAGCTTCTGTTTCCTCTGTGATACTTCCGTGTTTTCTTTTGCCTCCTTAATTAACTTTTGTATATCCGCCATTTTGAATTCAGGAGCCTTTTTTTGAACATAAAACAATTTGTCCAGTGGGGTTATAATCTTCCTGCCTAAAAATAACCTTGCAGGAGTTTTCGTGTCTTGTCGTGTTTAGCGGTGCTAAGAGCAAAAGCTAATTCATTGACATAGTTATCCCAGCTTTTATGAAAATTTTTAACATAACTACGAATAATTTGAACTATGTTTCTGTTGACCCGTTCCACTATATTTGATTGCGGCTGAATCGGGACCATTTTAAATGACGTACGTCCAGTTTTTGACACATATCTTCAAATTATTGCTTATAAACTGAGGACCATTATCCGATATAACTTTTAGGGGCGCCCCGTATTTTAAAATATATTTATTTAAAATAGAATCAGTAACTAATTTCGCAAGGTTTGTTTTAGGGGAACAATCTCGGTCCATTTGCTAAAATGGTCGACCATAACAAGAAGATACCGACTTTTATTTAACTGACTTTTCGGGAAAAGGCAAAATAAATCGACGCCAATTATTTCATTCGGAAATTCTGATTTAATACTATTTAGAAACCTGGCCGGGCAGAAATTAACACAATTAAGTACCTGGAATGTTGGGCTAGACTGGACATTCGGCCTTGTTAACTTTTGCAGTTCAGGAAAATGAATTGCTTCGCCTACGCATTGGATGGTTTTCTGCCATGAGCCACCATGAGCTGGGAGGGGCGAATCATGCAATTCCTGTAGTATATTTAATGTAAGACTAGCTGGGATAATAGGTCGAATTTCCTTGTTATTATTCGTAGTTTTCGTATAAAATAATAGACCATCTATCAGTTCGTAATTGGCTGCCCTATTTCTTATCGCCACGATATCTTGGTGGGTAAAGTTTTCAGAATCTCTTAAATAATCATATATATTTTTAAATTCCGGATCCTTGCCTAGTTCCGTTATTACGGTCTCACGGGAATCTATGATCTGGAATGTGAGCATTGCCACTTTAACACTATTCCCTTCTTCATTTAACTTGATTCTTGACAGGGCATTTGCTACGACATTTTCCTTTCCAGGCGTGTGTTTAATTATCAAATTATATTCTTGTAATTTAAGAGCCCATCGTAATTATCTCGGCGATAGATTCTTTCCTGAATATAATCTAGCGACCGCCGCATAATCAGAGTAGACCGTTACTGGAGAACTTCCAAAATAGACCCTGAACATCTGTGCTGCTAAAAGAACTGCAAGTGTTTCCCTTTCTGTTGCTGAATAATTTCTTTGGGTATCATTTAAAGTGTGACTAAAGTTTGCCACAGGCTGTCCATTTTGGGAAAGAACTGCCCGTACGGCATAATCCGAGGCATCAGCCGCGATTTCTAAATTTTTATCATTTTCAAGAAATTTCAAAACAGGAGTTTGTGTTAAGGCTTGTTTTAATTTTTCAAAAGCGGTGGTAACTTTAGCTGTCCAAGAAAAATCTTTCCTTCTTTCTTTTAACTTTAATAGCGGTTCGGCAATGGTGGCAAAATCCCTTATAAAGGACCTATATTATGAGCAGAGTCCTAGAAAAGAAGCTAGTTTCTTCTCCGTATTAGGCGGCGGATAATTCTGAATTGCAATTTTCTTGATTTCTCGGTTCCGATGCCTTTCTGGGAAATTTTATACCCCAAATTACGTAATTCCTTTGCCGCAAACTTGCGCTTTTCAGCATTAACTTTTAGACTGGCGTCATTTAATAATGAAAATACTTCTTTTAAGTCTTTAATATGTTGTTCTAATTTATCACTAGTAACAATAATGTCATCCAAATAGATAAAAGTGCTTTTAACGAGGACGGGTCTTAAAACAATGTCCATACAACGTTGAAATGTTGCTGGCGCGCCTGGCAGGCCAAACGGCATACGCAAAAATGCATAAGTGCCGACTTGGTTATGAAAGCCGCCATTGGTACATCTTTAGCTTTTACGCTTATTTGAAAATACCCAGATGTTAAATCTAATGTCGTCATATACACTACTTGCCACTGAAAATGTAACACCAAGAAGCAGTGGTCAGAAAGTGATGAAATTTGGAAAAAAGACAGAGACAGCAAGCAGCAATAAGTGATCTTTATTTCAAAAAGATAGTCAGAATACAGAGCGAAAACGGCATCGGCTCAGTAGGATAAGTGATAAGTGACGGGAAGACGTGGGCATCATCCCCCTACCATTAGGATTAATCGGTGTAGCGCCACGTACCCCGTTATCTAGAACAGACCATTGAGCCCTCATGGGTGGCTCGCACTAGGCGCCCAGCCCAACTTTCAGACAATCCGACTTGCAGTCCGACGAACCAGAAATTTCCTTCATGTCACCGGGGGAGACCCTCATCCAACATGCCCGGGCCCAGTATTTATTAAACATAACATAAATACTTTACATGGCCGGGCAAGGGCAATTTCACATATGATTTGTTGATATACATTTTCTTTTAAATACTTGTGCTTTAAGCGTTTCTTGACAAGTGGTGTGTACACATGAATACATATATGCATTACATTTTATTCACGGCTTTAATACATACTATATACAATTATATACATTGTAAGGACATGCATGTGATAGGTTCACTTTTGGGTGCACTAAAAGACTGTTTACTTACTACGAAGTTGTTGCTTCGTCCTGCTGTACTATGCTACTATTTTATCGTCGCTACGTCACCATACATTATCGTATAATTACACATTTGAGTTACGCATGAATGCGGTTCTTTCAATTCACCTTCTGTTCGCACAACTTGCTCATTTTACCTGCCACTACGTGCATTTCGTATTCTACGCGGCACTTTAAACTATATACATGTATTTACAGTGATATATACTTGTCACAGCATGCTTTACGTATTCTACGCAGCAATTTAAACTATATACTTGTATTTATAATCATATATACCTTGTTTTTGACTTTACCATAACGTTATCATTTAGTAGCACATTCACGACATCATGTCGCATTGTCTTTTAGTTGCAGATAAACAGACGTTTTCAGTGCCCATGCGTTCATTTTGCACTACTTGTTATGCATATTCTAAGCAGCATTGATACTATGTACATTTATATACACTGTTATGCTACTTTACGTAATCCCTATAACACCATACTTTAGTATAAAGTTACACATTTGCGACATTATACTATTTACATTCATATACATTGATATGCCTTTGTTGCATCTATTTTGCTTTTGAATGCGTTTTCACATTATCATCATTATCATACTAAGGCTGACATACTAAGGCAGTCGGTGCCGAGGCTCGTAAGCCTGTCCATGATTTTTATTATTTTGCGAATTGTATGTCTGTCTTTTACTAAGAACTTGCAAAAGGCTTGTGTGTTAGTACTGTGAATGGGAATATGCATGCCTTCTGTCAGTGGGCACTCTGTTACGTAGTGTTCAGGGGTGCCCACATGACCACAGATACAGATATCAGAGTTAGTTGTCCCATGCCTCTCAACATACTTTGGAAATGGTCCGTGACCTGTAATATACCTTGTTAAATGCGCATGGGGGATGAGACAGTCGAGGTCCACTTTGGGGAAGTGGTAATGCGCACGACATCCGGTGTCCCCGACGTCCCATTCATCTTGCCATTGTGAGAGCATCTTCTGTTTTATGCTCCTCTTCAGCCATGATATAGGACGTGGAAGTGCATGTTGATCTGCTTGGGTATTAAGGGCAGTTTCCTTTGCTAGCTCGTCGGCCAGCTCATTCCCGGCGTTGCCGGCATGTGCTTTCCCCCACGCCAGCTTTATTTGTAGATGTTGGTTCTCTCGCAGTATTGTCTGGACTTTTGCTTTTTGCGGAGAGCTGTGCGCCGGATTTAGTACTGCATAAAGGGCAGACAGGCTGTCCGTAAAAGTCATGCTTTCGCTGTACTGATTTGTGGTGATGTCTGCTAAGGCTTCCTCTATTGCAAGTACCTCGCATTGAAACACACTGTTATGTGTTTCCAAATGTCCTTTCCACCGCTTTACTGCTTCCCGTTCTCTCATAGAGACATATGCTCAGCCCACTTCACTGTCAATTTTTGGGCTCAGTAGGATGTAGGACCACCGCGGACAGCGATGCGCGAAGAAACACGTCTAGGCATACAGCCAATAACAGTGCGGATGGTGTCCTGAGGGATGGCTCTCTATTCCTTTTCAACCATTTGCCACAGTTCGTCCTCTCAACGAGGCAGGGGCAGAGTCTGCAAACGGCGTCCAATCACATCCTACACATGTTCGATTGGTGACAGGTCACGAGAGTACGGTGGCCAGGGAAGCATCTGTATACCTTGTACAGCAAGGCGTCCGGCTCAGAAGCCCTACCATTAGGATGTAGGACCATCGCGGGCAGCGAGGCACGAAGACACACGACTAGGCATAAAGTCAATAAGAGTGCGGACGGTGTCCTGAGGGATGGCTCTCCATTCCCTTTCAACCATTTGCCACATTTTGCGGAGAGCTGTGCGCCGGATTTAGTACTGCATAAAGGGCAGACAGGCTGTCCGTAAAAGTCATGCTTTCGCTGTACTGATTTGTGGTGATGTCTGCTAAGGCTTCCTCTATTGCAAGTACCTCGCATTGAAACACACTGTTATGTGTTTCCAAATGTCCTTTCCACCGCTTTACTGCTTCCTGTTCTCTCATAGAGACATATGCACAGCCCGCTTCAGTGTCAATTTTTGAACCATCGGTATAGTAAATTAGTTTAGCTTCCGTATTTACTGGGTTGTGTTTGAGATATACGCTTACACCCTCTCCTTGCTTTGCCGGGTGGTCATTCAATCGAATTAATTTTTGTTCATAGGCATCAGGGGAGTGGATATTATCATAATATACAGAAGAGGTGACCTGAAATCGTAGGCATAGCGCCCCAAACCTTTATGTCACGTTGTCGAATGGTGGGCTGTTCCACAGTTATTGCCGGATTAGATCTATCCCCACGTCGACGCCACACACGTATGCGGCGACTGTCACTGGATAAAAAGAAGCGTGACTCATCTGAGAACACGATGTTTCGCCATTCTGTCATCCATATCGCTCCAGTCCGGCATCATTCTAAACGTTGACGTCTATGCTATGGGGTCAGTGGCAGTCTTCTTAACGGACGCCGTGAGTGCAGGCCACATTCAACCAATCGACAGGAAATGGTTCTGGTCGACACGGGAACATCCAGGGTATCTTGCACATGCTGCAGAATCGCGGTACAAGTGACTTGCGGGTCCCCCACACCTTGTCGGCGGATGCGTCGATCCACACGTGCTGACGTCACTCTGGCTGCACCTGCACCCCCTCCTTGTTACCACATTCCCTTGTTCCAACCATGTTCGCCATAGCTGATGCTCCGTGCTTCCATCCATATGGATATGACCTGGGATTTGACGTAAGGACCAACCCGCCCTTCTCAGTCCGATCACCATATCCCTCGTAAAATCATCTATCTGCTGGAAGTGCCTTCGTTGACGGCGGCCTGGCATTCTCTCCTATTACACGTATCCTCCGGGACAAAAACCAGCTTTCTTCGATGATTCGTCTGGCAGAAATAACGACACGAATATTGCCCATTCTGCACGTTCCTTTCCTTATATGTTATTTCACGTGTGTCGGAGAGCTGCGCATTTCACATCATTCGCATAACTCAGTGACTTGCGTCTAGTGGAAAATTTGCATAAATTTCTGACCACTCCTTCTTGGTGTTGCATTTTCAATGTTGAGCAGTGTATTTAGTGGAAGTTATGTTTCGCAAGATTTCTTCAATAAAGGGTAATAGATAAACCTGATATTTAGTGAAGCTATTGAATTTGCGATAAGCAATTGCAAAACGCCACCTTTTTGGGTGTGTAACCAGGTAATCATTATTCTTCTTACATAAAACTACCGGGCTCGCATAACTACTGGAGAAGGGCGTGATAATCGTTTTACTTAGCATATCCTTAATATGCCATTCTATAATTTTTTCGTTAGATTTGTCATTGCGGTGAGCCTTGTGGCGAACTGGCTGAGAATCTCCCGTACTTATTTCATGGTTAGTCACTTGCGGAAATCCGGGAATATCACTGAACAAAGTAGAAAATTCCCTTGCCACTTGGCGTAGTTTTTCTTGCTCTTCGGTTGGCAGATGTTTGAGGTTTACTGTGGGGGGGAGTCAGCTTTTACTTCAGGCAGTGGTTTCATTCTCAGCTTAAGAGATGCTTCATTGAAATCTAGTGTTGCTTCGGACGATGAAAGAAAATCTACTCCTAATATTATATTTGCTTGAAGATTTCTTACAATAAGGAACATAATTTTTACCTGCTCATCCTTAATGCGGATGTACAGTGATACTTTACCTATACATTTGCATTTTCCCCCCTGGGCTGCGAACTGTAGCTTCTATACCGACGAAAATATTTTTTAAAAAATTCTTCTGTCACAAAGCTACACTGAGCTCCTGTATCCAGGAGAGCGGTGGCTGGAATATTCTTCACTAACACTTTAATCTTCGGAAGAACTAAATTTTTCACAACACCTGGATTGAGCTTGATGGTAGAGGGATTTTCTTGGCCTTCGGATTTCCGCACCCTCCCGTCAGCAGAAATCCATTTCAGTTTAAATCTTCTTTCTTCTTTTCCGCGCCTTTCCGCTGGCCTTCAAACTTTTTGTCTGGCTTATTCTTGAACTGTCGACGTTCGCTGGTTGTTTTTGAATATTCAGGTTACTTTGACCAGCGGTTCAACTTGCTTCCGTAGCCGCGGTCTTGCCTCTGCTGTGGCCTTGGCGCACCAAATTGGCTTCGTTGCTCGTACTGGCGTTTTCCTTCAATGTCCGCCGTTCTTCTGCTTTCAAACTGAATCGCAAGCTCAAATAACTTTTCCGAAGCCGTCGGATTCTTTAGTTCGTTTAAGTCTTGTACCTGGGGAAGTAACCTTGGCAAAATGACTTGTATGACCTCAGGATCCAGCCGGCTTCCATTAGTTTTTTTATTACAAAATTTATATTACAAAATTATTATTATTATTTATATTACAAAAGTTTAAATAATTTTATTTGTCTTAAAATGAAGCTTGAGAGTTTCTCAATTCTTTACTGGTATGTGCTGAAAAGTTCCTCTTCTAATTTCGCACGATTTGTAACTGCAGTGAAGGCCTTTACTAAGAAGATCTTGAAATTTTCGTAAGTGTAGGTATGACTTCCCGGTTAGCCCAAAAGAGTTTTTCCGATGTACTTGAACCAACTAAGAGCTTGACCCCTCAACGCGCTAGGAGCCAAAGTCACTTTCTGGAGCTCGTATACTGGATAGAGCATAAAGTGGTCATCCAATTCTTCCAAAACGTTATCCACTGCTGAATTCCCATCGAAGCTCGCTGCTGGCTTCATTGATGGTCGCATGGTCTGAACGATGTACCCGAACCCTTCTAGGGTGGCAGCTGGCATTCTGAATTTTGAGAACCACGGGTTCATCAACTTCCTCTTGAAAGTCGGCCATGGGTCTTCTCCTTCGAGCACCACTTTCAGGGCTGGTGTTTCTTTTAATTGATTTCGCAAACATGACTATAGTCCTGAGTAGGAACTGGGAGCTTACTAAAAGCTATGTTCGTGCGTGTGTAGAAGATAAAAAAAAGGTAAGGTGGGTTCAAATTACCTTTTATTTGTTTATCGATTTTACATATGTTCCCGAACTTCGGACCACAAAGACCAACCACTTGTGGTCTGAACGTAAAAGAATATAAGACTACCAACTAAATAAAATTTAAATAAGAGCTAACTTTAAATATCTTACACAGATGACTAGTACCAAGACTGGCCTTTTAAATTACTACGTCTGTAGTACGCAAACTGCGGAAAACTACAATACGTTTTTAACTTTCAAGAGGGTTAAACTTCTGGCCTTAAAGGCGGGCAGTAACTGATGGCAAGCTTGCGTGAAGACTCATAGCAAGAGGGCTCTCTCTCCTTCCTTCTACTCTCGGCAAAAGCCACAACTTAACTATATATAGCCACAACTTATATATATAAAACAATTAACGACAAAATCCACAACATTATAGCGTTAGCAAGTACAATTTGCATTAACATATTCCCGCGTTAACTCTGGCCGAAAGTGGAAAATAAGAGATGATAGTAAAGTTTTAAAATAAAATAATCCTTAGTTAAACTTGACATCCTTACAAATCACACTTTGATTGCGATGGGGACAAAGGAACACAAACCACAGGTTATCGGGCGTACGGTCCATCTTCCGACCCTGTTTCCGACACGCGACACAGTTTGGCGGGATATGGGCTATTCTGCAGCATCAGAGAGATGCGATGCAACTGCCGTGCTGTTAGTGATCTACGGCGTCTTGAACATAGCAACAGGAAGCGATCATCTGCTTTTGTGTTATTCCTCCGGCGTCCAGACTCACGTCTTGTACAGGTGTTTTGATCCCTTTAGTAACAATTCCACAACCTACTGATGACACTAGGATGCACATTCGGCTCTTTCGTAACAGGGGAGTGGCATGCACCAACTTGAAATATCCCGACAGCCCTCGAACTCATATTATTGTGCAGATGATGCCTTCGGCTCATGATTTCCGCTTTATCTATCTCGGATAGCACGGAACTATCGCTGTTTTAGAACTGATGCATACTTTGATGGATATACTGGTGTTCAGCAGAGATGACTCTTCCTGCTGTTACCAATTCACCTAGGAAGTCCTTTAAAGGGCCTGACCTTTGAAAAAAACCTGAAGAGAATTCTCCACTGAAATGAAACTTAGTCGGAGAAAGAAGATAGGAAAGTAATTTGTTTTCGGAAAGACGAAATGAAAGCCCTTGCGATAGTGTAGGTGAGTCGAGTTGATAGATTCTGAGCTGCGAAGAAAAGGCTATTCAAGAAGGCGTCAGTGTGTGGTTGGGCTGCATCACGTGGTGTGCACATTGCTTCGTCATTCGTGGAGCGGGAAACGTTAATTTTCCTCTGTATAAAACACTCCAATAGCGAGAGAGCTAATTTGAGCTTCTGCAATTGGTATTTGAAAGTTCTAAATTCAGAAGGTAATTCAGCAAAATTTTGCATGAATTCTCCTAAATCTTTATCAGCAAAAATATTCTTCTGGCATAACGATGAGGGTACTTTCTGCAGCGGGAAACTGATGCATAGGTCCAGCATGCCCCTTTTTAAGGCACTGTGGCGTGACTGCAGGATTGCGGTTTTTACTAATTTTGGTTACCTATGTGCATTCGGCGATGCAACCTCTACCTCATATGTAAACTGTATGTTTTCATTCCACGTCATTGCGACATATACGATCTGCAAATTCTCCTTTCGTACTTTCTTTAAAATTGGAGTCCTGCTTGGTGCTTTTAACAAAACCTATCGATATTTTTATGGACCTTCGTACTACTTCATATTCGTCTAATTTGACTAGTTCAGCAGAAGGTATGTTCGGCCATTCATATACGAAATGTTCGCACTTGATGTTTAATTTCGTCCGTCGACATTAAGATTTTCAGAGGATCAAAATCTCGTACTTCCATCCCGTGAAACCTCTCGTTCAGGTAATTTCTCAGCTCAAAAGCAAAATATTTGTATCAAAGCTCAAAAACAAAATATTCGCTGGTACTGAACAAATTTGACACGAAAAACCTCAACTTAGGCTCAAAAAGGGCTCAACTTAAAAAACGTTACAAAAGAATTTTCTTTACGTAGATGTAATTATCAGGCTCCTCTTCTGGCTCCCGTAGAACAACAGAAACAATGTCCATAGTCAATAGAACCATTAAGTGCGACATCCGGTTTCCTTCGTCTACATTCGCTTTGCGAGCTTGGCACTCAAACATCGCTAACTAAAGGAAATACTCTATGATTCGGCATTATACGTCTGCATTAAGGTTCGCAATTCTCTTAAAGACCTCATAATATTATTCTGGGAATATTTTCTGCCATTAAAAGAGTGTTAACAGCAGTCGTTTTAATTCAAAATTTCTCTCTCTCCTTCTTGAGTCTACTCTCATTGGCTTCTTCGAGCGTACGCGTTTCGATCCGAGTCTCAATAATCGACTCTAGAGTTGCATCGACAAATTTTTCATCATAATGAGACTCTGTACAATGATGTTTCTGTATGTTTGCAACGGCGGAGGAACCTCTAAACCGAATTCCTGACACAGACTACGGTTTTTCAGAATTCGGAAATAATAAGAAAAGCACAAAAACAATGCATATGGACTGAAGGACACAAAATACGGGCGATCCGCAAAATTTTAAAGAAGTTAATCAATTCTTAAATAATCTACTTTAACTAAAACAAATGCCAATGCTCAAAGCAGTATGAAAATTGGCTAAACTACTTATTGACTGAAAAAAAGAACTTAATTTAAAGTTGAAAGTTAAAAAGTTTGCTTTAAAATTTATTCCTCAAAACCGTTTAGGATTATGCGTAACTTACCAGATACGGCATATAAATTCGACATATCAGTTTCACGTAACAAGATCAATATCGCCTCTCCAAAGGCAAATGCCCATACTGACTTCCCCCCATGTAATGCCATTTGGTTTCTTTGATGCAGGGAAACCGAAAAATGTTGATCTGAAAATGCCCTTGCTGGCACTCGAACTCTGGAGCTCTCGAATACGGTTCGAGTTTGCTTCCAATTACTCCACGAAGGCACATAGAAAGAAAAGAGAAAATACCTTATACCAATTTTGCAGATAAGTTGGCACAGCATCTTTATTATTAGTTTAAAGGACAAATTTGCCCTGAAAGACTATTAATATCGTTTTGGCATTTTGCGTTGGTTCACTAAAATGTCGATTCACTTTTCAAATTGTTGTTGCTACCAAATATTACAGCCCTATATTATATTTAAAGAAATTAAATAATGAAGAATCTGCATAAATGTATGTGTGTTTCTAGCATTGTGATAAAACAACGGTACCTAGAACCATCCAATTTTCAATAACGTACATTTCCACCCAAACATGGGCATCTGGAAGCCCAAATTTATAATTCGTTTCATTATCTATTCCATATTTTGTAAAACTTTAACGAAATGTTGATTAACGTACCCAGCGATTTCAAAGCGAGTAATGGCAACACTGTAAGAAAAAAAATTGTGTATCGTAAATTCAAAAGATATGCTCATTTTAAAATTATTTTGCGATATTGCTATTGAATTGAATTTTATGGTTTAAGTGTGAAGATCTTTAATAAAGGTAACGCACAAAATGTTAAAAAAAACGTCCTCTTGGGCGTAATGAAATATCTGAAAGCTTTCAGATTTTTTAAAATGATTATTATTATTATTATTCCAGAAGGCACTTGATTGCAATTATCGTGATTTCCTTTTTATCAGTCGCTCCCACTACACTTTTCACTTTAACACAGTTCACTACGCATTAGATGGTATATTTTCTTCATCAAACGTGTATTACAAAACAGATGACTGAAACTTAATGCGCTCAGTATTGTTGAGAAAAGGGGGAATTTTTCCTTCGCACGTTTCCGCAGACACTTCTGGACACAGTTTTTGTTTAACTTGGCACTACACGAAGACCAGAGGCGTCCCATTCATTTCTTCCTTGGTGATCCCATTCAGCTGTCACTATTTTTACGTGTACCCCAGCTAGCTCGAGCGAGTTGACACAACCAAGAAGGTAGTGTATTTAATTTATTCAGGATTCTGATTCTAGCTATATGCAAATAATTTTCGATATAATATTTTCATCGAAAAAGAAGAAAAAAATACAAATCAAAATTGTCTGTTAAAGTTACTGACAGTTACTTGGATGTTAAAAATCGTAGGGAGTTTTTCTTTTTGATTCAAGGTGGAGTTCCTGTATAAGGCAAACAGCCTTATTGCGTCTCCTCTCCGCAGCTGGCCGTTGTTCTCAAGTTAGATACCAAAAAATCTGGCTACCGGCTACTGGATCTCTTCGCAGAGAGATGCTTTTGGTAGAGCGAAAAAAATAGTTCTTAAAAGAACTGAAGAACACAAGAAAGAAGGTATTTCTCTTTCCACTAAAGCCCTGCAGAGTCTTTAGGTTTCCTTTGAAGCAGGAGACGTGAAAAATGAGTAATACCCTCTCCGAGACTCACACCCTGGACCTCTCGAATACGCATCGAGCATCGAATGTGCTCCCAATTACACGACGAAGGCATGCAGAAAGGAGGAAGAAAATACGTTATGTGCTCCCATTTTTTAAGGGCGATTTGGCGATTGGGGCTAGGGCACCCAATCGCCAAACCCTTATGATGATGAATTACCTTCCACCACGTTTTAGTTCGAGCACCATTTGTTTGCTTCCAATAACACCAGGAAGGCATGCGTAAAGAGGCAGAAAGTGCCTTATAACCCTAATTAACTCACTGCATCTCTCTCTGGAACTGTGTTCACTGTTTTTGTTCAAGACTTCCTGAGCTGGTCGGGACGACTTTCCTATTTCTCACTTGCCCAGAGAATTTTCTGAGCATCTTATGATTGGCGAGAGCACCCTGACTGTTTGCGTGTAAAATGTTGACAAGCTTGGGAAAATTTCCATGGGAATTCTCCGACTGCGAGTTGGCATTCAAACAGGGGTGGTCGGTGACAGGCAGTCGATGTACAGCAAAACAGCTATCAACAGATGCCTCGGAATCTGGATGAAAGATCATATGCGTTGGAGTGACGTTCCGGTTTTTCTCAGGAACAAAATAGTTTTTCTTCGGCTCAACATGAAGGGAAACAAAGTCTTGAATATGATTACAGGGTACTTTCAGCTTTCCCAAGAACTGCTAAGTAGTCATTAGAAAATAATTTTTCCAAGAATTTCGGGATGACCATCATAAAATAGCAGAAGACGTTACAATACTCACGATATTTTTTTTGATATTCGCATAACGAAAGGAAATATCATAAAATTTAAATTAATGCATGTGTATTTTTTTGGATACACAGTAGAGTAAATATGAATTCCATTTCCAAAATGATGAGTTTACAGAAGAAAACATTTTGTGTTTACAATGTGAAAATTGTTTAACCACTGTTAGTGTACACTGTACATTACCAAGGCACGATACACATCTATCGAGTCATCAGAGTATTTTGTGATGGTATCGACGGTTATCGGGCAGAAACTCCCGATGGCCAAGCGTGCGGAAAGGTAGAGTTTCGCTCCGTAGCTCACAAAAATCAACAATGGTGCTAGCCGCGACCTTGGTTTTCCGTAGCTAATTGGTTTGAAAGATTTTGTGACAATCGTTGTATTTTAAAATGTTGCAATATCTAGAGGCAGGTGATTATATCAAGTGATGAGAATTTTGAAATCCCATGAAGGTGATTTTGCTGTCGGTGTAATAAACAGTGTCGTAACAATGTCTGGTTCTGTAAGGAAAAATATTCATGCTCTCATTGAATAGAAACACAGCGCCTTCTGCGTCATTTTACAGACAAAGATGTGTGGGATCTTCTTTTTCTTCGAGTTCTCTGTGATGGCTATGCCGTATTTTGAAGCACTGCAAATGAAAATTATTTAGATAATTTCCTATCCTAACGAGACGGAGATTCACTTCATTGGCACAGTGACGTACACTGCGAAAAAAAGGGGGATAATTCTATATCTTCTATTCTACTATACCGATTGACGAAATTCAAACTGCGTTTTTCATCTCTCGAAAGTGCGACTTAAGATATATATTAGATTTATATATAGCATTATACTAAAATAGGTATTTTGACACAAAATCGGACTTATTCTGAAATGACATGTCTAAGGCGCGCTTTCGAGACATGAAAAACGCAATTTGAATTTCGTCAATCGGCCCAATAGAACGGGAGATGTAGAACTGTTCCCCCTTTTTTTTGCGCTGTGTACATGGTTACTTAAATGAAGAGTTCGCATACCGATAGATTGTTCGATTAGGGAAGATTATTTAGCATTTTTCGAAAATCTCTTGATCTTAAGATCAGCGGTATTTTCATGTGAATGTATGTTAAAAGCAATGTAAATGCGCTTGCATTGCTAGCAATATTAGAAAAGTTCAACTACATCAGAAGCTTTGGCGATCATCGGTGCGGAAATTTAACACCTCAAGTAGACAGAATTCGAGTACTACCTGTACAGATGTCAAGTAATAAGAGGAGCATACATCGAATTTTTATCGTGTTATGATTGTAACTTGAAAAGTATTTATTTCATCTTTTATAATATTTATTTTTTATTTGAAATTACTTTATGAAATATATCGTTTCGGATAATCAATTATTTATAATAATTTTGTTCATTTTAGGCTCTAATAAAAATAATATTATAAAATAAATATAATATTATAAAGCTCTGGCGACTTATTTGGGTTTGGCGAAATATTTATTTGGTGACGACTATAAAATTATCATTAATCTAAATGTGGTGCTTTGCTTAAATACTGAGATAGGAAACTTCTCGCCAATTATGTAATGTAATGTAATATACGATTGTGCTACAACCCTCCTGGCTGACAACAATCGGCCTCATGGTGCCTCATGGTTAACGCAGCGCACTCAACAGAAATTAAAACAAAAATACAGTTAAAAACATGAAACCAAAATTCCCAGTCTTGTTTTATTATTCGCCAATAATATCTCTAACATTCGTCAATTTCATTCCAAATCAAGATTACCTTACACAGTCAGTGACATTCCAGGGAGAATTGTACCTAATAACGAAAATCATAATAACTAAATAATGCGATTTCAAAAGTTGGAAATAAGACAAAGAACTCCCGCAGAATGGAAAATTGCTTATGTATGTTAATTACCTGCGCCATATCGTGTAATTTAACTCCGCTTGTAGGTTTAATTTTCCTTTTCTGAAAGTTAAGCATCGGTATCTTCTTCCATCGATTTCGCTTCTTCTCATTTTTTCTCTTTTTTGGCAATATTTAATACCACATCTTTCTTGAAATATTTACGAAGACAGCTAAAACTTTAATAGAAGCTTTATAAAAACATCTCTCTTATTTACATTGCACGAATAAACAAAGGAAACCTAACCTTTTTTTTTCAAAGTTTGTATTTCGTCCCCCCTTTTCGTGTTTTTGCAAATATAGAAGCTAAAAAACTATATAATCAACCTGTAGAGATGACAGCATACTTACAAGACAGTTTAGTAAGAACAGAAAGAAATGAAGAAGATTAGATCATTTTCTAATAGAAAGGTGTTGGTGTTAAGGGAATATTCTCTTGTCCCGAACTCAGTGGTAACTGTTTTAACGTAAGCAAATAAATTCTTTTTTTTCAGCAGCTTGGTGAAACACATAATAAAACTGGAATATAACAAGGAAACTATTTTATTAAGAAATGAATTTTTCAATAATGGAATTTCTGTTGGAAATAAGTTTGGAGAATAGATATAACATTTTGATGAAATCTAGATGGTAGTTTCCGATCACTAGATATAATTTGAAGTTACTCCTGTTTAACAGTGAGTAATATTCCTCACTTATCTTATCAAAAGCATTTCTATACATATAATCAGTCAGTTAATACTAAATTCCCGTGATCAAGCGAACATTCCATGACTCAACATTAACATTTCATTAAAATACGTTTCCCCTAATCTCTCCTCATTTTGTTTCTGTTTCTATTACCTGTCTTATGGTTTCACTGTAGGGTTTCCTTTAGTTTGAATAACCACTTGTTTTGATTTTGGTACCTTTTCTGAACTTCTTATTTCCCCTCGCATTTCCTCCCCAGGATACAAATCAAGTTAAGAGAGCACTTAAACAGGCGAAACGAGAAAGTTAGACAGAGTATGACTTCACTAGTTAGCTCACTTTGCTATTCTGTCGTCAGCTGTTACTCTTAGTTTCGGCTACGCTGTCTGGCCGTTTATTAAGTCTATTGCCAATGCAGGCTGTTGACTCAACCTGTTAGCTTTAACTAAATTGTGTAGTCGAGCACTACGCTTTACCTTTTCGAATTTATTGTTAAATTTACCTTAAGTTCTCACCGCAAGTATTCGATGTTTTGTGAACACGAAATACGTGTATTTTGTTAAAGAATTTGAGAATAAAAAGACAATTTACCCCCTTTCCCTGTATTGTTACTCTTCATGCCTGAGCGAGAAGTCGCCAGCTTACTACTAAGATCAAGTCACTTGCATGATAGCGAGAAGAGAATAAAGTTTTACATCACTTCTTTATCTAAAAACGATCGTTCAGCATACATGATCTCCGTCTATTATAGTTTTAAATTCACAGAACGTTTATTCGCGTCGTATTCTTCCTATGTAGTCTTTTCATTAAATGATTACTTTAAATTACTTTAAAATTAATAATACATGATTAATACCAGATAATAATATATGCTTAGGTCTAATAATTTTTGACATATGTAGAAGCTTTATGTTTTTTTTAAAGTTTAAATTTCAAAGAAAAGTTTATATTACGGCAACTCTACGAGGAAGACCACTTATGCAATTTGCCAGAATCTTTTAATACGGTGATGGCATATTTTCTCAGTAAATTTTAAAAGTTCCTTGTTCTGTGATTTCATTTCTCAAAACATTCATATACCATAAATTTTATGCGCGGGCAGAAACATCTGTGCCAAATTCTTATTAAAACTTATAATGTTAAGCATTAAAAAGACAGCATTTTGAAACTTACTATTACAATGCGTTTAATAATGACCATTTTATTAAAACATTTTCATACGAAATAAAGATTTTCATTACGTAAATGTTTTAAACAGAAGTATCGAAACTGCATTATTTTTCTGTTATAGAATTTTCTGTTGAGCTATTTCAGTATGTCGTAATGGAATTTTATTCGAAACAGCTCTAAAATGTACAGTATAATAAATTACTGTTAAACGTTATTAAAGAAATAATTTCTAAGTTGTAATGAAAGAGGTGAAACAACTATATTAGGTTCAGTAAGAAATTTTTACACTTTAGTGATTCAATAACATCTCATTAATTAAAGTAAGAGAGAATATTTCTGTAAAATTCATGGACGTATATTTTTATGTGTGGTAAATTACAGAATCTTTTTGCCCCTCTTTTCTAACATCTACCAAATGACTTCAGGTCTTTACAAAACATCATAACTTCTATTATTACAGGATATTAATATAAGCAAAAGAAAATTTCAGTCTTCTTATTAGCTGATGGCTACATGATTGCAAGAGTGCATCAAGAATAGAAGTTGAATTCAAATTAAAGTTAAAAAAATTTCGAACCGACTTCTGTTCAGAAATGAACGATATTTGTTTTCTATAAGGTCTTGTTCAAGTTTTAAACAGTTGAATTTCCTTTATGAGATAAAAGTGCATTAAAAATAGATTAACTAGTCATTCTGCATTTATTCGAAAACCCTAAAAATATCTCTTAATGTTTAGAATTCATATTTTTTTCTTTTCTAGTTTCAAGACTTAATGATCTGAGCTTCAGCCACAGACTTCTCAGACGATTGATTAAGAAAACTTCTTTTACAGATTTTAAACTAGAATAAGAAAAACTGCAGGAGAATAAAAGTCACAATGCAATATTCTTTAGAATACATGTGAAGATGACGAATAGCTAGATTATTTCTTTTCTTTTAATATCCTCTTTCCCACTTTAAAATTGCACCTTCATATAAGGTATATGTCTATCGAATACAAAGTGGAAAGCACAATAAATTCTGGTTTTATTTGAAAAAAGAATATAAGAAATAAAACAAAACATTTCACAAAGGAGGGAGGATTTCAGAACTCAAATCAATGTCATTCTTCCGACATCTTATCCAATAACTGGGGATAGAAGGAATTTTTATGAATATGCAGTTCCTCGGATGGCTAGCGGGTGCTCGAGAGCTATATAGATATATTTGCCTTTGAGCTTAGTAAAAGCTTTTATGGTCGTTGCGGAGATTGCTAATGGCTTTGCTACAGATGACTTAACCGGTTTCGAATTGATTTCTCGGCAAAGCGCCATTTACATTTTCAAGTCCTCTTTTATTTTTTTCCTCTTTTCTTTCCAGAGGAGTGTTCTTATCAAAATACTTCCTACGCTCGTTTAAGAGATAGCAATTTTATTGATATGCTTAGTGGATTTTCCTTTTAAGAGGAGCACAAAAGGACAAGTTATGGTTGCGACAAGCATTAGATCTGAATGGAGGATCTGTCTTTCCTACTTCCCCTCATTGCACAAGAAATATTCTAAGAATGAGAATATTGCATTTGAGATGAATATTCTTTCTTGAAAAATAAATAGATTAAGTAGAATGCAAAAAATATTTACAGGTGATGTTGAAATATATTTTAAACAATTCTTTTGATTCGGAGACGGCTTTGTTTAGTTCAAATATTGTTCGAGTGTGGATAAATAATGCCAGCAGTTTAAGAAATATCTTTACGAGGAAAAAACGGCCGGTTTATAGTAAAAGAAACGTAGTAAGTTCCCGGTTGTGGAAAAAAGTACAACAGGCTCTAGAATAGATAAAGTTTATTTTTATTTTGATTTTGTAACAAATGAATATTGTCGGCAACGCGCTCTACCGACGATATAGAGCAAAAAATACTTAATTCAACGCACACGAGCTGCAGAAGTGAAATGTGATTGTTGAACTCGCGCTCTGAACTTTAAAAAAAGTTATTTTATGTTATTCTATATATAGTTTGATAGTTTTCCTGTATGTTGTTGTGAGGTGTTCATAAATAGCCTTTTTTTAAAAATTAACTCCTAAATGATTGATTGATTGAATTTTCTAAGGATATACTACAAAGTAATTGGCGCCCAACTCGCGGCAGCAATATAGAGTTGCAGAACGCATTGAATTTACTTTTGTTTCAGGATACTTCATATAGATGTTATAATAGCCATTTTTGTTGTCTTATAATGAAAGGAATGGATCTTCTTACCCTAGAGATGCATTAATAACATCTACTCCGATGTGTATGATTAAGATAAGTAATCTTGACTTAAAACTATTGAATAATATTTGATTATTTATAGTATTAGAATTTTAATTGATACTAAGTTTTGACAAATTTGTGGCTTGTAAGTATTGACAAAGTAAAATGTGTGGCTTGTAAGGACGTGTGTGGCAAATGTGTGGCTTGTAAGGACGAATTTAAATACATTTAAAATTCAAACAAGCATAAAATTAGAATATTAGGCTTTCACAGCCATAGTGTGGACTTTAACTGCGACATTACGACTGTGATTAAATTTCGCAAAGGACAAAATGTCCTTTTTAGGTAGAGGGAGAAAAGAAGATTTGAAACTTCTTGCCCTTGAACTGGATTTAGTCGCGGCAGACAATCTAAAAGTAGTACAATTAAAAGAACTCCTAACGAAATCCGATAATTATGATGAAGAATTAGTGAAAAATATGCTAACTAATATAATAGAAGAAAGACCTGGGAACAAGAAACAAGCTGAATTAGTACGTATTGCTCAAGAATAAGCTGCTAAAGAAGAGAAATTAGCCAAAGAAACAGAAGAAGAGCGAGCTTATGAATTGGAACGCTTGAGACTTCAACTTGAAGTTCACAAGACACCTCTCTCCAATAGTGAAATAAGCCGAAGGACTAAAGCAGTTGTTTAGAAAAAAAGATGTAATAAGGAATGCAGTTTTCAGGCATATCAATATAAAATAATATTAAAATAAAAGTACTAGTAAAATAGAATTATTTTGATGTTTATAGATTCATAGAAGTGAAACAATTTTGCTAATGATTCAATGACTTTTTTCACAATGTAAAATTTCTTCATACCAAGTTAATAATGCTTTTTTTCTCTCGCTTTCAAGCTAAAACGATCTTGCTTTAAAACAAAAATGTTTTATTTTATTCGGAATATATGTTCTCAAATGTGCAATTAAAAATAATATTATTATTTTTCCAAAACATTTACATTAATAACGGAAACGAATACTAAGCTACAAGGAAGAAAATTCAAAATAGAATTTTATTTAATTATTCTTTTAAACGTCTCGAAAACTTAAATTAATTTGAGTTTTAAAATCTACGCAGACATTTCATTGGTAGAAAACTAATCAAAAGACAAGCTCAGTAAACAGTTTCTGATAATGCTGTTTCGGAAACTTATTTCTAGTTAAGAGATAACAAATAAACAGAAAAAAAGTAATTTCAATAAATGTAATTTCATTTCTTTCTGCACATTTTTCCACAGTTACAGTTACTGTGGGCGATTAAGTGCACAAATGACTTAAAAATGTATATTCACCTGCAACAACATACTCACACACCACAAAAAAAGAGGGACAGTTTTATGTCTCTCGTTCTGCTGAGCCGATTAACGAAATTTATATTTTCATGTCTCGAAAGCGCGACTTAGAATATAAATATATATTAGATTTATATACTATAACATTAGCTATCCTGACACAAAATCGAGCATATCTGAAATGGCACAGAGATTTTATTCCATATTTCGATTCTACAACTCAATTAATGCCAAAGGGCGAAGTTTTGTAAAAATCACATAAATAGATTTTAAAAAATTGGCTCTCAAAATTTTAGTTCCTCACTGTTAATTGAATTTGGTATATATTTATTAATTTCTCTTTTTTTATTAAACTTACTTGATTCCAACTTTAACAATTCGAAATTTAGGTTCACTCTAAGTAAAATTCGCAGATTATTTTCTGATTTATTTTTTAATTTATGCTTTTTAGTAATTTTATAAATTTTTCAAAACAAAAATTAATTATAATCTATAAAAGTTTTACCGTAACCTTAAAGTAGATGTAGCCTAGGCATGCCTGCGAAAAATTAGAGGTTTTATTCAAAATTTACCAATATATAGGTGAATTTGTATATTGGCGCGTTTTGAAATTTCGCTTATCTTTTATAAGCAATAATAACGCCAAATGCAATTTACGCATATTCGTAAAATTATTTGAAAGAATGAGTTACGCAACTTTTCTGCCGCCCGTGAACAATGAAAAGGAAAGGACTAAAAGTTACCATATAAATTAGGAATTTCGGCTAGTGAATTATTCTTGGCGCAAAAGAAAGAGGTGCTTTCAGATAAATTTTGAAATTTCTCGGTAAGGTTTTCATTGTTATTTAGTAATTCTGGTCTCAGGGGTTTTCTAACTGTGGATTCCTTGACAGGAAATTGGTCGGCCAAAAAATGGGCTTAAATACGAGTCAAGACGTAAAGACGACCACCTTTCACATTCATTGTGGGTTGTGGCCCACCAGCGGCCGAGCGGTAAAGTCGCTGAACACTGGTAGTTCGGTCCGAGGTTCGAATCCCGCGAACGGGCTGGCTGCATGGGCGTTTTCGTGGTTTTCCCCATGTGTAACGTGTATACGAGCCAGTTTCCCTTAGAAAGTCCTCCACGAAGACATCCCTCCCTTTAGGCAGATAGCCCTCGTGTGCTTTGCCATAACTGAATAACCTAACCTAACCTAACCATTGTGGGTTGTAGTGACGGTGAAAGTGTTTCCCTTTCTCTAATGAGATCTTGGCCACTGCGTGGTCTGCAGGAAAAGTTTTCGATATAGACTCTTACGGAGGTGAATGCGTATGCTTTGTTGGTTAGCTTGTTTATTGAACAGGCCGCTACCCTTGCAAAATAAGTCTTGAATGAAAATAGGCGACAGTCTTCGTTATGCATTGATTGGTCTGTAACGCAAACAGAATATATGGACAAAAGTGTTGTTCATCGTAGGAGACCTTTTTTCGGGGCCTGTGGCTTTTCGATTTTTTTCTCAGGAAGAGGAAAGTACCCTGAGGGTTTCACATGTTAATAAAGAAAGATGTGCGGAGTCTACTCAAATTTTTACGGAGTTGTTATTGGCTAGGAGAAGGTCATAGCAGACTGCTGTTCACCACTTAATTAGAAATGAAGCGTGGTTGCGTCGATCGTAGCTGTATAATTATTAATTAGGCGAGAAGTTAAAAGAAAAGGGAGAAGAGTTTCCTGGAGCTACTTGTTTGGAGTTGTATGGTCAGAGTTTGACACAGCTGCTAGTTTTGAATTGGCAAAAAATGAATGAAGAAGAAGGAAAAAAAGGAGGTAGATTTTGTTGAAGATGGGTGGCTAAGAGTTTCCTTCAGCTACTTCTTTTGAGTTGGGTGCTCAGAGTTTTTCGTTTTGAGTTAGCAAAAATGATGAAAAAAATAAAAGGTAGATTTTGATTGAAGATGGGCGGCTGGGAGGTTTTTCCTTCAGCTAAACGGTTTTGAGTTGGATGGTCAGAGCTTTCGTCGGCCACTCATTTTGAGCAGACACTGCAGTTGAGATAGAGATGATGTGTTCCAGTTTCTAGATTTCAAGGATTAATTTCGAAAATTTACGAACAGCGAGAGATCTCTGGTTGTAAGATGTGTACGGAGGGGATGGAGCTTTTTATTGGCGGGGTCTAGAAATAAACAGTGTGACAATGAAGAGAAAGTAGAGTAATGTGGTGATGACTCTCCAGCATATGTGAGATAGAAGTAAACTTGCGAAACAGACGTGACCTCAAGGAAGATGACCAGGGGTATGGAATGAATAAGTGTGTAATGCAAGTAAAACACGGGAATTCATAAAATACCTGAGAAGATGATGAAACGAGCTGTGCAATGTTTGGTCAGCAACTTTACTACTGGTGGGTGTTCCAGTTGCCGAAGCCTAAAGACAGGGTTCCGCATACATGAAATATCGAACAGTGTTAATCAATCTGGGTGAAGAATCGTGTGGGCAATTGTGAACAATATCAAACTGTGTTATATACTATAAACGACTGTGTTAAGGACAGATTTCATGGGTTCATCGTAGTGCATTGCTAAATTTGTTTTGTCTCTTGCCAGTGAGAAACCCTGAAGTCGGCAGTCGTAACTACTCTTCACCTTGTCTTTATTGTAGAGTGATTATGTAAATATGAATTTTATTTGAATGTTAAATATGTATTCTGAAGTTTAAGATAAAACTTTTATTTGTATGTTTATTGTGATTTGATTATATTATTGAGGAATGTAGGAAAATGTATTAAAAATGAATACTTTTGTACCTATGATATGGCTTTATTTAGGAATATGTTTTTGTCCATGACAGATCCTGTTAATGAATTGTAAATAGAAATATGTAAATCGAACCTTGCGTATGTATACTTTGCGGGTGCATTTGTACATCACATGTAATGTTCATTAAGGAAAGGATTAAAATCTGGGTATTTTATTGTCACAACGTGTTACCTAATTATTGAGGAATTGAATTTCTTATTCTGTGTTTTGCACATGGCAACGCACCAAAATCACAAAATTTTACAAAATTTAATATTTGGGCATAATTTGAGTTGTAATCGAAATATGGAAAAAATTGGTATGCCAGTTTCGAAAAAACGCCGATTTCGTGTCAGATTACCAACGCTAAAACAATGCTCTATAATAAATATAATATATTTCCTAAGTCACAGTTTGGAGGCATTAAAAATGCAAGCTAAATTTCATAAATCGGCGCAGTGGAACGGGAGTTATAGAACTGTCCCCCCCTTTTTTCTTTCTGTGCAGAGTGTACTAACTTGCGATACAATGGGTTTCATTATTTTATGCTAAAGAACCAACATTCCAGTAGTCGATTTTAGAGAGGTATTAATTTTCTTTTATGAAAAATAACATTACATTTTTGGGGAGGATAATTTGAAAAATACTATAAAATTTATATTATACAAGCGTGATATCCAGAAATATATTTAAAATAATGTTTATCATCTGTGAATATAAATAAAAGAATCTATAGACGATATGACTTTGTTTTTGCCCCATACCATTTTTCGAGCAGCGTGAGTGGATTTTAAAATGTTATTGAAAATCTGAGAATATGCGTAGACGTAATGTCCAGTGACCGTGGAGGACAGTATTTGATATTCCGCCACCGTTAGGATCGTAAGATTATACGATAACTTTGAGCCAGAAAGAATTGTGTGCTGTGAAGAAAAGACAGTGAGGCAAAAACAGAACAACCAGCAAAAGAACTGCGGAGATTTGCAAAATCCCAAAGAAATCCCAAATCCCCGAATACTGGATGACGCGAGTCGTGATACTGAAATTATCTGTGTTTTTCTTTCTCATCGATCGGCACAGCTGTTTTTTGTTAACTAGTTCTGTAAGGTTTAGGTCTTATGTATTACTTGGAACAAGTGGTCATATTAAACATTTATAACATGACACCCAACAAAGTTCATACTTGTTGTTTATTTCTGCTATTAATGTTCAAAGAGTGTAAATATTATTTTGGTACACCATGTATACACCTCATGTTATCAAATGCATAGAACCATTTAACTATTATATGCACTGCTCTATGTATAACTCCAAGAATATAAGAAAGTTACAATAATTAGCATCTCTAATACGGCAGAGACACTTGCTGTCAATAAGGTACTATCTGTAAATGTAATACGGCAGGGACACTTGCTGTCAATAAGGTACTATCTGTAAATGTAATACGGCAGGGACACTTGCTATACGGCAGAGACACTTGCTAATGCGGCAGAGACACTTTCTGTCAATAAGATACTATCTGTAAATGTATTTTACATGACTAAGATGCATGCATATCTAAATAGTTTTAAACTTTAGTATTCTGTTGCTTCGAATACGATGAAATAGTACAAAAGAAAGATGAATATGACAATTTAGCCAACGAGCTGAAACATTAAAACAAGAGAGAGAGTAAGTTGTTAAGGAATCAGCCTATAGCATCTTTCATCTTTCTTAGTAAAGATAGTTCTTTGATACTTAATATTACATTTCTATTGCATTTTGAAGTTGCATTCATCCTGTATTTCAGATTTCTATCATATTTGTTTTCTGGCTCAATAGGCGCTGTATTCATTTAACTTTGATATAATGAATCCAGACTTTTCTTTTGAAACTATTATTTGTATCAATGATCATGTAAATTCAAATTGCGGGGTAAGGTACGCAAAATAGAACTTGTTTATAACAATACGAATAATAATTCCTAGAAAAACTACAAAAAAAACTCACTATAATTACTTTATTTCCTAGGTAAATAATTCGACCGAATATGCATTAAAATGCCATACATTCTTAGATATACGTTAAATAAGCGTAACAAATATTATTATTGTGTTCGTAACCTGGATGAATCGTTTCTTCAAGCGAGAAACACAAATGAAAACAGAAATGAAATAAAGTAAAACTAAAACGAGTAATGTGTATTTCTGAAGATTTCAATTCATATATAACCTCAGAAGTAAGATTTTTGCCGCAGAAATTCAAGCAAAGTTGAATACTCATGTATTAGTCAAATTTGAAACTGGCCTATAAATCTAACTATATATATATATATATATATATATATGTATAACTAATTACGATCTAAATTAGATCCTTATTAGTTAAGAAATATCAAATGAACAAGTGAGCGACAATTTACATTTAGCTTCCATTAGTAAACCAAGGATGAGGGAAATATAGATACTGTTATGAAAGGGCCCTTTTCTGCGCCATTATTTTTCTGCTTCCCAATTCTCCCAGCTAATGAGTATATGCATCAACTGACACTCTGGCAAACAAAGTGGCGAATTTTACTTTAATTATCAGTAATATGTATATATTATCAGTAATATTTGTGAGTATCAGTAATTACTTTACGTAATAATCATAACCTTAGATTTCATCAGTCATAAAATTACAGAGAATAATCTTTAACTAAATGAAAACTGGTACTGTTTTATAAATCTAGAAACTTTTTTTGGAGCATAAAATCTTCTTGTGCACCACAAATACACAAGGGGCTTACAGAAGTAAGTTAACTAAAATATTAAATATTACGTGCATAAATAAAACGAACAAAAATAGAGAACAGCAGTCCAAACTTCACAAAAACAGAGAAGTTCATTGGCCAAGTCACAGTAAACTTTTTCAAATCGTTCTGCAAACATAATCTAAGGCTATCGAAGGTAGAGCAGTAAAAAATTAAATGTCCCTCATCTTGAAGTACTTTTCTTGAATACTGACGTAAATTATTTGATCTTAGATTGAAACAAAACAGGTAAAGGAAAGAGGAAGAAGGAGAGAGTTTTAGAAGAAAGCATTAGAAGCTGAAATATATTTCTCATTCCGCTTAGATAAAAACATCTTATAATAAAAATGACTTCCAGTAAGTCATTGAAATGTTAATACTAATACTGATATCAACTGGTATATTTAAAGCATCTTTAGCTAAGAAACGTTTAGGAATCTTTTCGAATTGGATATTTATACTACAGTACGTTAAAAGAAAATTTAACCTTTTTGTTGTAATGAACTAAGTAAATGACATATACATTGGGAAAACTTCCTTTCTTAAGTACCACTATGCCATATGAAATGAATTCTGAATGTCTTTCATTATGACTAATGAGTACACTTTTCACTATTTCTTTTGAAATTCGACATCCTGAACTCCTATCAACTAATTCGATATTTTTAGATTGGTTTGGTTTATTTGGCAAAGCACTCTAGGGTTATCTGCCTAAGAGGAAGAATGTCTTCGTGCAGGACCTTCGAAGGGAAACTGACTCATATACACGTTTACACTCCGGGAAAACCACGAAAACACTCATGCAGCCAGCTCGTTTGCCTAGAATCGAACCCAAGTCGCCAGATCGAACCCTGGTAGAACTTCCAGTGTTCAGCGACTTTACCGCTCGGTCGCTGGTTAGCTCCATATTTTTAGAATTTAATGGACTATAGTTGTTTCTCCTTCAATCGGAATAGGAGGGGTATCTTACACTATTGAAGATAATTTTGTTATTTGTTTCATTTGTATTAAATTTTGTTATAATATAAAAATATAATGTAGGACTAAGTTTCAATTTTTCATCTTTCCTATTTATTCAGAAACTCTGTACGAATCGTTAAAATCGTAAGCGTACGGTACAACACATGCACAGTTCTCCTATTAAGATTAAGAATTGATGCTCTTCAATTAATTCCAGCAGGAGGGCCAAACGATAACGGGTAATGATTACAAACGCATTAATTTGGTTTAATTAAAATAGTGTCTATTTAACAGATAATGATCAGACTCAATTCAGAACAACATTAGATGGAGTTTAAAAGAATGTTATAGATTTTAAGGTTAGATAAAAAAAGCAACTTTAGATTTTTAAATAAAACTCTATCGATTTCGAGGCTGTACTAACGTATGTCTCTCTTCTTCAAAAGCCAAAAATTTTTACAAGTTTTAAAAATTACAGAATAGAACAGAACAGAGAAAAACTACAACATAAATGTTCTTGTTGCAAATACTGCGCTGAAGGTGTGGTATATCCGGTTGCTCGAAATAGTGTCGCTAAGAGCCCATAAGCAAAAGTAAGAAGGAGAACTTCTATAGGACTTAATAAGTTTAGGTATAGTCATAGATCCCAGGATAAAATCAGTTGATGAATAGAATGTAATATTCTGTTAGATGAAACACTGAGTGTCGAATCAAAGAGAAGCTGGGTCGAACTCTATTGGAACTGTAACAGAAACTGGAAGATTAATTTTTATCACACAACTTGGAAATCCACTTTGCATGTGTCTGTATGGGTCCCATGACCCCTAAGTTTACACTTCCTGTTGCAGATTTCGTTTTCTTCCAAGAGTTCAAAATATTAAATTAGTCTTAGAGAAAGGACCTTAATTTATTATCCTTTTATTTCTTATTTCTCAGAAGACTTCCTGTTTTTAGGGAAAACTTGCAAAATGTTTACCTGGTAGCAGTTTCACAATTTAAAGCGGCTTTGTCGTTACTGTGCTCTTTGAAATCACTAGGAGATCCCTCCTAAATTGTTTTTGGTATAATTCCAGAGTCAAGATACTCCTTCCTTTTAGAAACAGTCTTCGCTTATGGAATTTCAAACATGCGCGGAATGTGAAGAGATGGTCCTTAAGACAACAGATGCACTTAATGTTTCCCCTGTATTTAGCTTGCATGCCAGGTGCATTCAATTATTTAGAAAGGTTAAAACAGTCACTTTGGCCATGGCCAGATCTTTGATATGTAGAATACACAATGGTGTTCTGAGCATTTAAAGATGAGAAATGTGATCATCCGGGACCCCTAAGGGATTTACCATCAGAATACGACTTCTGGTAGGTTTCAAGTGCAAAAATGTGCTGAAATCGAAAAAAAGATTTTGTTGAGGATATGATTAAAATTAGTGCAAAATCCAATATTCCGATGCATTTTATCATATCTGAGTGTGCAAAATTATTTAATAATTTACGTGTTTGGTTTAGTTAACTTTCCTCTTGCAGTTATTTTGAGATGCAAGTATGTACCACTTTGCAAATATTTTGACAAAGGTAAAAGAGTATTTAAAAGATAAGTTAATAGTAGCCGATGAAACATATGATAAACAAGGAAGTTGATTATTTGCAATCTTATTGAAAACTATTCATTTAGACCCAGAATTGTCATGTTTGTTTACAAATGCAAAGTTTACAAGACACTGCTAATTCTGTTTGCTGTCAAATAACAGTTAACACGTTAAAGGAATATAAACTAAAAATCCCAAGTAAAACGTTTAAGACTCTGCATCCTACATTAATTTCTGTTTCAGCTTTCTTAAAGTACTTTTTGAAGACCATATTTTGCACAATGAGTACTTAAAAGTATAAAACGAACCTTGTTGGTAGTGTCTTTCTAAAAGTATAAAATGCCTAAGACAACCAAATGCCATTGAAACCAAAATAGAAACAGCGTTTTTTACTCTAAAAACTGTGTTTCTACGATATTTAAAAGAAAAGATATCTCAGGCGGAGTAAAATTTTATTCTACATATGTTATAACTAGAAAATGACGAAAAGTTGAGTATTGGTTTCCTAAAGGAAAGTTTTGTAAACGAATTTCTATTTTGTAAAATATGGTTTCAGATGGGTTTCGTTTCTGAATTCCGCCCAGAAATTATGAAATTGATTCAAAGTTTAGAAATATTAAACTAGGCTCATGTTTTTAGATGTCATGTTAATTTAGGAAAACTAAACTTATGCCTTGTGAAGCCAATAAGTTGATTTAAAGTCTTATGTTCAGCATAGTGGTGGTGATTGTAGATGTAAGATAGAATGTATTTTGACAAGGAAGCCAGGTGAAATTGTTCTAAAGCATAAAATTGCATTGATGACAGCAGAAGATCTGAATTTAAGTAAATTAACTCTATTCATGGTTTCCCAGTGCAACAAATGAGCCACATAAACATATTTGTACTTATGATTATTTTGTCTATCTGTAGCCGCGAGTAATCTTACCTCCGCTTGTTATTGGAAATCTTATTTTGGAAATCTTATTTATTGGAATCTTATAATCTCCGCTTGTTATTAATCTTATCAAACTTGTTATTGGAAAGCTTCTATAAAATGCAAGATTTTAAAGACATCCGGAAAGACAAGCTCAAATTTTCATAAAAACCTTCTTACAATGGTCAATAGAGACGCAGCCTAAAAAGAATAAAAACTCTAATTCAGTAATCAAAACATTCAGCAGCGCAATGAAAATAAACGGCGTAGTACAGATAATTGTTCTCACACACGCACGCACGCACACGCACGCGCACACACACACACACACACACACACACACACGCACGCACGCACGCACGCGCACACACACACACACACACAACGCGCGCACGCACGCACGCGCACACACACACACACACACACACACACACACAGTAAATTTCAAATATATGAATAGTAACAAGCATGTATTGCAAAATTTTTAACTGCGATATCCTTTCAGTTGTTAGTAGTTTATTGATTAAAAATATCAGTTCGTGTTATTATAAAAGTATTCTTGATATTTGAAATTTTTAAGAATTAAACTATTTAAGCACTGAAGACAGGAAACTATTACTAATGAACAATCGAGGGGGAGTTTAATTCGAAAGCGCGTAGCATTTGATAGGGCTTGGCATATAAGAATGAAATCAAACTCATGCGACTCGAGTTTTCGGCTCTGCTTGTTTATATAATTAACTGGTACTTCAGAAATCGATCTTTCTCTGTACGAGTTTATATCGATATTTCTTCAAGGTTTTTTAATTGGCCAACTTTGTGCAGTAACTCTATTACACAGAATTACTCTGACACAGAAAGGCTAACTAGTGTGCCTCTTGAACTTTATGCATATGAGAATATAAAAGGATCTGAAAAGAAGTGAAAGGAATTAAATAAACAAAGGAAAAACAGGGGGTATAAAATGATAATCATGACTGGAGGTTTGTACAAAATTCTGAATCTCATTCCCGTTCAAGCAACCAACATCTATAGAAATCATTACTAAAGAAAATAAAGAAAACGTTTTTTCCCCATATGTCAACTGTAATAGACAAATTTCACGAGTCCGAAGCTTAGGTCTTCAGGGGAAAAAAAGGAAAGGAAGAAGAATTTTAATTGCAAATGGTATTGGAACACATTCCAGAAACCGCTTTTAAATAATGCAGCTATCATGAATGCAACATATGTCTTTAATTAAGATTCCAAATATTTGGAACCTTAATTAAAGACGATATATTTCACAATAAATATGTATATAAAAAAGATATAAAAACAGTTCAACTTAGCAGATTTTTGCTTCCTATAACAAGTGATTCTTTTTATCATGCCGACGAGAAACAAAACATGATTAAATTGGAAAAAAAGAAATGATCAACTCGACATTTGGAAAACTATGACAATTCATTTCTACTTAAATTTAATGTTTGAAACATAGTTCGGAAACTCAAAATACATTGCAAAAATAGCTCAAACTTAAGAATGGAAATCATTTCAATCTCACTCACTATAACAACAAAGATATTTTTATAAGATGGAAAGACGTGCTCTAAATTAGTAAATTATGACAGAATACGTTGAAAACGTAAAATCACTTATACATGTAATATGTAGTTTCCTTCATATTATCTTTGAGTCTGTGAAAATAAAATTTAGATAGCAGAATATGTAGGACAGATTTTACCATTATCCCCACAGCGCAATGATATATACAAAGAACCACATTTTCTAGACTATGTTTGGAAGCACGTCAAAGACAGACCAACAACCTTTACTATATTTATCCTATATTTATATAGAATCTATTGCTAGTAAAAAGTGAAATCAGTAAAATTGACAATTGAAACAAATGCATCTCTTTTGTCCATTTTCTTGACACTATTTTCTAGTTTGAAATGCTATAACTGCTTTATAGTCTAGTATTTTCTTTTCGTTTCAGAGGTAAACTGTTAAGCAAATTTAAATGTTTCTTAGCATACTATATCCTTCAACATAACTGCGGCACAGCGTGTATTTTCTTTAGAACATTTTAAGCCTACAGCACGTATACAACACTACGAAGAAGTGATCAGAAACAGACCAAATTGCGTATGTACAGTAGATAAACAGGTATAGAGTGCATGATTTAATTTTCACATACAGTCAAAAATACTATTTATTGGCCTAAAACACAGGATGATGAATAAGAAGTAGAATACACATTTTTTGGCAATGCATTGCTGAACCTGATGCATATCGATTCGATGATTATCCGATTAATGTCTTAAGGTATCATGAAGACTCTCGTGGTGGTCCATTTCATTTCATTCCACCTTTATTCGTCCTGGCCAAAGGAAGTATTGCACTCCTAGCAAAACGTTGAAGCTGCTCTGAGCTGTAAATGGCTCAGCGTTATCCTGCTGAATCATTTGAGATGCCTTGCAGACATGATAATGTCACCATCAGTAGCTCCTTATCCACATAATGGCCTGCTGTTAAACTGAGAGCAGTCGTACTGAAGGTGAAAGGCACTCCAAAACTATCGTTGAGAGCACTGTCGTTGCCGTAGTTCACAGCACTCATCCTAGATACGAAGTGCCCATGAAACCGCGAGCTACTTTTGATGCAGAAGTTCGGTAATAACTTCTCTGTTAAACAGTTGTATTCTCATCTTGTGCTTTACTCGGTTGCAGAAATACAGCAGGTCACCATAGCAAATGTCTCACTTCAAGGGCAAGCACCGAGTTAGTACGTGCATCCGTAAATTTTTTTTGAGAGAATCAGGCCGCGAGAGCTTCAAGTCGGAAGCGTTTAAAGTCGCTCTTGTGAAAGCATTTCGTGTGGTGAAAAATAGAGCGGAATTATTTGGTAGATGCCAAACTAGTGTTAAAGAACTCACTGAATTTTTTCAAATGATTCTTGCTCGCGCAAGATTTTAATAGCTTTAAACGGTTTTAGTAAATGAATAATTGAATGATGTATAGAAACTTCTAGAGCTTCTCATACATCAACCCAAATAAGAATATTATCTAGAAGCTTTTCAGAAAGGGTGAAACCCCATAAATATTATTTGACAGTTTGTTTTTGTATACACATTTGTATTAGAGATGTTTTAGGTACACTAACTAATCAGAGGCGTCCGAAGAGTGGAAAGAGTAAGATCTTTACTAAAGGTAAAAAATGAGAAAAATATAAAATTATACTGAAATGAATGAACAATTAATTAAGGAAAAATAATAAACCAAAGCTTCCATACAGAACGCAGATTTTAATTTTCCTTTACATTACAATGTATAAACACGATTCTCTTTCGAATGCCTTAACGAAAGAGGAGAAGGGTACGTTTATTATCTTTTATTTTAGAAGAAAACAAAAATCGAAACAAATTCTGTGATCCTCTTATAGAAATGAACAGTACCCTTACCAAGAATCGAACATATGACTTTCCAATAACGGTTTCAATGTGTTTACCATCAGCCGGCGCACTTGACAAGAATGCATTAGTTCTTTACTTATATTGGAAAAGATTTAATATTAGAATAAGTTTCATTAATATTTAGAAAAATTCCTTTCAAATTGATTGTATTTGCAAATTCCAAATTAATATTTAAAAACCGGTATTTCTTTTAATCAATAAAAATTATAATGACAAATATTCTAAAACAGAAGTGTAAGTTTTGTAAGCAGAATAGAAACCTTATAAATTACGACTATAAAAATTCGTTCATTTAGTATTTCCATATTTCAAAGTCAACAAAATAAAATTATTTAAGAGCCAAAGATTTGTTCTGCAGAACAGGTTTCTGAGGGCTTCCTGGGATTTTCTACATATAGAATGAATCTCTAGACAGAATTTAGACAGCTATCCAATTAATCATTTCAGAACAGATGAATGGATTTTTTCATTTAAAGTGACATTTTTCTACCAAACTCTCAAATTTACCAATTACGTTAGTCTCTGACATTTACCAATGACATTACTTTCTTAAGTCAGAAAAATAATATACAAACAAACAATTTTTCATTAAGTTTCTGATATAAAAGTAGGCTTTAAAATAAGATAATATGCAATTTGTATTACAAGGTGGGCTCATATTTACTTGTTGCCAATATTTGAATAATTTATATGTGTGATATAAGTGGTGTATTATTAGAGTAATATCTCTCTGCACATTTGCCTATTATGTCTTCTATCCACGAATCAATAACTTACTTAACCAGATATTTGCTAATGTCTTAAAAAGTAAGTAATAAAGCATTAAAAAAAATCTGAAAGTTTACAGATTTTATATTACGCTCAAAGGGGCTTTTATTTAATGTTTTCTGTGTTGCATTTATTTATTAAATATCACGTTCTTCGCACTTAAGGCATAAAAATTCAATTCAACAGCAATATCACAAAATAATTCAGGAAGAGCATATCTTTAGAATTTCCGATACACGGTCGCGTGCGCTGGAGATAAAAATGTTTTTTTTTCTTTTCCGTACAGTACTGCCATTGCTAGCTTTGAAATCGTTGCGTTTCCTAATTAAAAACTTAGAAATGCTTTACGAAATGTGAAATAGATAATAAAACAAATTCCAAATTTGGGCTTCCAGATGCTCATATCTGGGAGGAGAAGTACGTTATTCAAATTTTGATGGCTCTAGGTACCGTTGTTTTATCACAATGCGAGAACATACATACATTTAGGAAGATTATTCATTATTTAATTTCTTTAAATATAATACAGGGTGATAATATTTGGTGGAAACAATTTGAAAAGTGAAACGCCGCAGAATGCCTAAACGAAATTAATAGCCCTTCTGGGCTAACGCCGTTTGGGCTAATAATAGTAAATTAGATTGGAGTAGATTTCATATAAAACCCAAAATATTAATTTAGTTTAAAATCTCCCCCAAATTAGGGTTCGTTTCTTCCTTAACTCTGTATTTTATGTATTTCCTCTTAACTGTACATTGGAAATGGAGTGTTTCTTTTCTGTATAAAAGTATTTATTATCACCGTAACACAGCTGAGAATTAAAGAAAAATTCCATCAGAAATGGATCTCATGAAAGCAAAGCTTGATTAAGACCAACTAATGGCTTAACCTGAGGCCTCAGGAACTGGCATAATTTTTTACACTTCTTAAACTTTATTGACTTAAAAATGCAGAAAGAGTTAAAAAAAGGGAGGATGAGATTACAAAATTTTTACAGTAAGGCAATATTATAACGTGCACTTTTCAGCCTATTGCCGCACGTACTTATAATTCCTAAATACTGTTGCGCGCGTCCGGCTTCGTAATGGATTAAATGCACAAGACGTTAAAAAGTTAATAAAAGTTATTCTTTGCGCAAGAAATAAATCAAAATGCTGAAATATTTTCTCAGAGATATTCGCACAATATCACAATATTTAACAGCAGTTATATTTAGATCTGTAAAACGGTAGACAGAACTCAACTCAAAATACAGAGAAACTAATTCATCTCACAGCGAATTCGCTACAATCATAACACCACTAAGTAAACAACAACAGTTCGCTTAAAACAACTGAGGTGACATATTTTAATCTGGCTTTTATAGCAAAACAGTACAATTACGCTATATCTGTTTATTAAATGTTAAATGAACGCGCTGTTGTATTTTTACTTCTTTGGCGTAGCTTTCTCTTAAATTTCGTCACGTGCTGCACTGCACGGGAAAATAAAACAGTTTTAATTACAATTCTATTAAAATAGCTAAATAAATACAAAATCCGTAACAATACGGATTTTTGCCTTCTCCGTTTCTTAGTCGTTTTCTTGGAAGTGTTAAAAATCACTCAAAGAAAATCGAATCAAAAAAGGAACTCAGAATTTTTTTTTGGTCACAAAGACCTAAAAGCTCTATAGTTGTGAGGTTTATTATTTTTACTAATAATTATTTTAATTTGTTAGCCTTTCTTGACCCATATGATTTTTGTCACGTTTCCCTGCCAGGTGAAAGAGAAGAAAGGTGAAAGAGAGAACGTTTAAATTGAAGTAAGAATAAGATTAGTCAGAGCGTGGTTTCGCTACTGAGAGTGACCAGCTGTTGAATTGTGAACCTGGGCTTCACACTCTTGCCGCTGAAATTAGTATCTCGCCAGTGTAGGTTTCTGAGTTAACCTGCTCAGTTAAATCGAATTGTGTAGTCCTGCACTACTATTTGCCTTTGAATTTAGTTGTTACATTATATGTTTTAATTCTTTGCCACAAGTGGTTGGCGACTGCGTAAACAAGTAAGTCCGTGCCATCTGTAAACTACTGTATTCAATAAAAGGGTCTTTTACACCTTTTCCCTGTTGTACTCATCTTCGAGTTTTTGTGAAAATTCGCAACACAGACTTTAAAGTAGATCTACTTACAGCGTATATTAGCAAAGAAGACTAGATCCTACATAGTTACGCCGCTGGGAAAATCCTTTTAGAATGACCAACAGTGATCAATCAACATATCTGTATTCCGTTTCCTTTGGTAGTGTCTTTTAGTTTCTGCGACGTCTTGATTAACACTTCGTCGGGCGCATCTCAAAACTTGCGGCATCTGTCGCGCTGTATCTGTCAGATACATCTCTATTTTACGTGTTTTCTGGTGATCTGTATTACTTTAAGTCTTCTATTTTTATTCTTTTTAGGTCCAGGTTTTTACACCCAGATCTTTCTTTCTTTTTTTTTAAATTTTTTAAAAGTTTTTTAATATTTTTTTTGCTATTTACAATCACTGTTACACAGGTTAAAATGCCGTTAAAAAACACACACAGTGAAACATGTTAATACAGTTGAAAAAAAAATTTAAAATATGGCAGTTGTTCACAAATAATTAATATCACATAAAATACATAATATAAAATGACAAAATAAATCAGTTATACTTTAATTCGATTCTAAATTTAAGTCTGGTTTTCATTTGAACATTTCTGACACATCATTACTGCATGATCGAAACAAAAAATATTCAGCACATTTTATGCAGGAATATTGGGTCAATCTATACTGGTGCGCAAAACTTAAGCAACAGTAGGGTTTTTTGCCATAACTCCACGAGAAATCAACTGAGAGACATGAAGTGCAGAAATGAAGGAGAGTATTATGTACGTAAAGGATGACGAAAGCATCGGAGCTGAAAAAGGAATACAATGCATACGGTATGGAATCAAACAAAAACAAGCTTTATTGAACGCATAGTATCGTGACTCATGATTGTCTATTGGAAGGACAACAAGCAGATGTTACTTAATATGGGATATGCCCTCCCCTCACTGCAATAGTTGCTTTGCACCGTCTCCGCATACTTAGAACCAGCTGATGCAACATTTCTTGCGGTAGGAGTGCCCATTCCTCAATCAGCATCTGTTTAAGTTGTTGGTTGTTCTCAGGAGGATGTAAGCATCCCACACATGTCCGATGGGATTTAAATCTGGGGAGTACGCTGGCCAATCCATTCGAGTGATATCTTTCACTTTCCAGTAGCTCCTCAACAGCAAGAGTCTGATGTGGCCATGTATTGTCATCCATAAAAATTGAGTCTGGGCCAATGGCACCTCCGAACAGACGCACATGGGGAAGGAGTACCTCCTCACAATAGCGCTCACCGGTTACAGACCCTCTATCGAAAACGTGGAGCTCAGTTCGCCCGTTCAGCATAATGCCTCCCCAGACAAGAACTCCAGGACCACCGTTACGGTGTCTTTCCTTGATGTTACTGGGATAAAACCGGGTCCCGACCTCTCTCCAAATCAAAAGGCGTTGAGAATCGCTTCTGGTACTGAACCGACTCTCATCCGTAAAGAGGACACGACTCCATTGATCAGTTGTCCAGTTTTTGGGCTCTCTGCACCACTGTAAACGGTGGCCAACTTTCAACGGGAGGCAGCCTTCAGGACGGCGAGGGAATAGGCCCCCTTTGTGAAGGCGTCTGGCCACAGTAAACCGCGACACTTGTCGCCCCGTTGCTGTACAGAGTTGCTGAGCAATGGCGCTTGCTGACTGCTATCGGCCTCTTTTCGCCTGCAGGACGATATATCGGTCATCCTCTTGCAAATGTCGTTTTCGGGCGGCCACCACCAACCTTTCTAACAGCTGTACCTGTGGTTTGGAACGCTTTCCAAGCGCGCGAAACGACACTTTTGTTGATTCCGAACTCTGCAGCTACACTGGTGACAGTACGCCCCTCCTCCAGCTTTCCGGTCATTCTTCCACATGTGAAGTCGTCCAGGTGATTTCTTCTAGCCATATTTCACGAACAGACTCACTGGCACTTGCAGCGAATATGTTGAATTGCGTCTCCGTCCTTCCTTTTATTCTACTGTTGAGCTGCGCGCGCCGACATCACGCGTTTTGTGTACGCTCACGTCGCCTCTGACGTTTCGTTCCTGATATTTGCATACGCATGACATTTCTACTGACTTACGTGTTCATTCTACTGATCTCCAGACCTCTTTTTCTGCAATTTCGTGGCTATCTGCTAAATGTTTACATTGTTGCTTAAGTTTTGCACACCAGTGTACTTTTCCTATTTGTTTGACATGTAGAGCACCTTTTGCATTTATTTTGGTTACTAGGAACCTTTGTTTTTTTTTTCTTCTTCAGCAGTTGGTCTGCAGGTTTGATGTTTCATTTGCAAATCCTTCGATAAATTGGGTTTAGTAATGCGCTTAACAACTTCTTCATTGACTAATTCCTTCACTAATAGTTTCAAATACTCTCTTCTGTTCTGAACAGTATTCTTATTTCCTAAAAATACAACCGTTTATAACTGAAATATTTAGCATCGAATAAAATACTATCATCGGCCATCTCCTTGTACTGCGAGCGCAATTATAAGTTCCACATATCTTATACAGAGCATCAACACCGCATTTTGTATCATTATAAAGTGTGATTATATCTGTCTTTTTTTCATCTCCAGTGTCTGCATCTATAGCATCATCAAAGTGCATATTTGACACAAGCAAAACATTTTTGCCTTTTTTCGGTACGTATGAAACTAAGGTGCAGTTTTTAGAAAAACCAAATAAGCTTGAATGTACTTCTTTTCCTTTAGATTTCACAAAACAGGTAGGTATTTCTTTTTTATTCTTTCTTATTGTTCCAAAGTAAGAAATTTTTTATCTTTTAGGGCTTTTACAACACCAACAGAGGTAAACGAATTATCTGCGGTGATATTGGTTCCGATAATCGCAGAACAACGTATAGTGGGGAATGGACCTTCGGCTTTTTTCCGGCATAAATTTCTAAATTCAATGTATAAAGCGTTTTAGCATCAACTGCTGCAAAAATTTTACTGCCATATTTATTTGGTTTTGATGGAATGTACTGGCGAAAAGGGCATCTTCCTCTAAAACCTTCTAATTTCTAATCCATCGTAACATTTTGTCCCACGCAATAATTACGTCTACATTTTCCCACAGATTTCTCAAAAATTTCTCTAATAGGTGCTAATTTATCTGTTTTCCTTCTCTCTTTCCTCGTCTCTTTATCATCAAATCTACAGCATCTTAGAAGAAATTTAAATCGCTTCAGATTCATTACCGTTCTAAACATCTCAATACCCATTCCATCAGTAGACCACAGTTCTTCCAAAATTTGTCAATTACTTCGCAAAACGCCAGCTAATAAAAGTAAACCTATAAATGCTTTTATTTCAATGATATCTGTTAGTCTTGCATCTCTTTGTCTACTAAATAGATCAGAAATTATAGAAATGTATTTGTTAGTGTGTTTTACAATTATTTCCAATATTTCATCAAGAAAAAAAAAACAGTTCTAAGAGTCGTATATAGTTTTTATACCTTTCGCATTTCCGATTACTTCAGGTAATTTTGTGATAATATTTTGCAATCTAACTTTGACATATTTTTCTTCCGGACGATTTTGCCCATTTAGAGCTTTTGTCTTTTCCTACATAAAAATCACCATTGTTAGCATCAAGTTCTGAATCATTATAATCCCTTTCAATACTTTCAGGATACACTTCAAATGTTTCTAAAATATCCACTTCTTCATCATCACTTTCATCAAATTCTTCAGCATTTAATTCCTCATTTCCATCAATAAATAGAATATTATGGACTAGTTCAAGGTCTTTTTGATTATTCAAATCTAAAAAGCGTTTAGCACTCATCATGGGAAAAATAAATCAAAAATCTATAAGAAATTTCGATACTTCCATAAAGCTTCAGGTGACAAACGTTATCTGGCGCGTGTATCTGACACATACAAATTTTCAAATAAGCTTAAAAACAGGAAATACTCCTACACTGAACTGGTAGTTACTGCATTCCAAAGGAAGGGGTGGCCAGATGGACAGATACTGATAAGGTCAAGGTCGTGAGAAGAAGTTTAAGGGCACAAAAACAGAGATTTTGACACGCCTGTATCTATCCGATCAACGCGCCCGATGGAGTGTTAAAAGCTGACCAATAATTGTCAGATACAGGGCTAAGATTTTAGAGGGAAAAGTCGAAAATGTATCCCTAAAGGAACATGTTACATCTCGTATCCTTTTAATTTTGAGAAACTTCATTGAGATAATAGTTTTAAGATCTGTAGTTCCCCAGAATGTTTGTGTCTTCTTTTTGGAAAGATGACCATGCAGAATTTTGTGTGTATTTAATTTGCTTTCAAGCATTGTAATATCTTTCATCAAATCCTTGAGGAAATACAGATAAGATTTACTTTATTCTAGTTTAAGAGATATTTGGAAATTTTTCCAAAGAAACTTATATGCATTCCGATTGCGACCTACTGCTTTCACAAAACTCAAACAAGTCTAGTTATGCAGTGAAGAAAATAAGACGTTTTTATATTTAACAAGTGACTCATGACCACACTTTTTGTCCTGGAATAAATGATTTTTAATCAATGGATAGTGATTCCTCTTGCAGTGTTAATAACTCCAACATATTTTCAGTGTTATTAGTGATAGCTAGTCCTTCTTGTTTAGAAAACCGATCCCAGGATTTTGGTTTCTCTTCGTAACAGCTTCCGGCCCTTCAGTCTTAAAGAGGGTCCTGTGCTTTCGATTCTGGTAAACAAAGATCACTAACCAAATAATTTATATTTGATTGTTAAATGTGAGACACGGAAGAAGCTAGAGTATTTTAGAGAAATACTTGAAACAGGACTAATGTCATAAGAAGCATGAAAAAGTGCCTAAAAAGTACATAAATGGAAAGAATTAAAGGTTTCAGATTTTAACGGCCGTCCAAAAGGGCTTGTTAAGGCTAAGCTCACAATTACCAGTCTGCTGTTACACTCACTTCTACTAACAAATTTTTTAAAAATCGTTTTAGCTTTATTATTAAGTATAATTTTCTTCGTACTACATACAATTCAACAGCAAAATTACAAAACTTTTAAAGGCAGCATAGTTAGGCTACGTTAAAAAGCAGACATTAAAAATTTGTTTTTCATTCTTCCCTTTTGTTTCTTTCCTTCAGTGCAGATTCTTTTTTATATCTATTATATTAATCGGCCAATTTATCAAAGCTTTGCAAGCAGTTTAAGAGCATTACTCCTTTCCTGAAACTGAATTTAATATGAAATTTCTGAGCATCAAATACGCTTAGGAACGAGTCAAAACTTAAGTGATACGTAATCAGTCATATTCAGATTGATTTCAGGAGTGGAAATAAGTAACATTTTTGGAATGCTTGGAAATGCATTTCTCATCTATGCACTATATTGCGAAACGATAATATCTTATCTGTCAGAAGGTTTAAGTATGCAGAAAACATTTCATACGTTGAGGAATATTTGGTTCTTCTATTTATAAGTAAAGAATAGCTTAAATTTAAAGATGCTCATTACCGTTTTGTACGAAATTTAACTCTAAACTGCATCTTTTATTGCGTCGCAAATAAATAACGCTCAGAAGTTTTGTGATATATTAACTTGTGAAGCTATAAAATGTGACATAAATCTCAGAATAAATCCTTATCCTCAAATGGTAGATGGCGTTACTTTTATGCAACAATCATAAAAGGGAACTTTTATTATCAAAACGGAGATATCTTAAATATAAAGAGTTTCCGCTTTCTGTTCGCTGAATGAAATATTGAATTTACTGAAGTTGAAAAATAAATGTAAGGATTTAAAAATTTTAAGGAAGAAATAATAATTTTCTACAAAGGAATTCTTAACTATATGGCTTGTTGAAAGGTTACGCCTATTACATTATTTTTAATTTTATTCTCTTTAATAAAGCAATTCATTTTAGTTTATGCACTTTTGTATCAGATATATAGAAGTAGTAACTTATGGGAGTTAAAAGCTATAAAATTTGGGGTTGTTATCTTGAATTTATGCTATATGAGCAATTAGTACAAGTTGGCGGATTTTATATCATGGTGTATTTCATCAGATATTATTAACGATTTTACCAAGGGTGATAAGTAAAGAAGATCGATACAATAAAATTTGAATTTAAAATACAATGAAATCTGAATTAGGTATGTGCTTATCTTGAAATCAAACATTTGTAGATAATATATAATAAAACGCTGTTTAATTGAATTCCACCTCTGTCTTAACTGAAACGGTGCGTTTTATATTTTAATGGATTATGGAAGAGCATTCGTGTCTGCCTAACTCAAAGTACGGTTTTATGGACTACTTCTAAAGAAAATTGGCTTATATTCATATTGCACACTTGGAGAAAAGCCCGAAAAACACCGGGCAGGTAGCTCGTCCGCCGGGATTCGAGCCCGGTCGAAGTACTAGTGTTCGACGGCTTCAGAAAGATATATTCATGAGAAATAAATTTGAAATAAATTTGATTTATTTTAAATGACATAAAGGTTGTATCTGAAAGAACAAAGTTTGAAAATATTAGATATGTTTTCTCTTCCAGTTTGAAGATTAATTGATGCAGTTCAGCATATTAAAGTATATTTACACCAGTAGCAGTTTTAAATTATATAAAATTAAAGAAAATAGCATATCTGATGAATTAAAAGATAATTCTGAATAGTGCTGTGAAGCGAAATAGAAAATTAACTTGATTAATTTGACACTATTGCAAAAATGATCTAATTGCATTTCAGCTATTCCTTCTATGAATTCAACAGAGATGATATTTTAAGATTTTCTACCAAAATTATTGACTTTGTGCAACATATTATGATTTGGTAAATTTTAAAGTAAAATCTTCACTTCTGATTTTTGTTTTCTAATTTCCCCTTAAAGCAGGTTGCGGTTTCTGAGCTGAAATCGCGAGTTTTAAAAACTCAAGCACAAATATGTATATGACTCCACTCATGTAGAAATACATAACAGAAGAAAGGAAGTAGCTGCCAATATTCTAAGGCAAAGAAAATATAAAATAATGAATGTGCAGATAGAAAGCGAAGGATACCCATTATGGCTGTCAATATGCACAAAATTAAAATGAAAGCTTAAATAGACAGAAATTTAAGCTTTTTAAAATTAGATAAGAATATAAGAAATTCTAGAAATCATTCTAGTTGTGAAAGAAGTGTCATGTTGTAGTCATCTTAGCCTAATACAAGCATAACACACTTTACTTGATAAATGCGCTGACTATGGACTGAATGCATAGCATAGATGAGATAGATTAGAAATGTGGAAACAACTGTTTTACAAAATAGTTCCAAATAGAGAGCTAATTGTAAATATTAGAAATACAAGGCCATTTGCGACCGAGCAGTAAAACCGTTATTTCTACGTCTGTTCAAATCATAGTGAACAGACAGGCTGCGTTAATTTTCGAGGTTTTCCACATAGGTATCGTGAAAATGGCTCATATTTACGATCGATCATATTCACGATATTTCTCTTCTATGTTTCTTTTCATTTTTTTTCACGAAGCGTTTGGAGCTCTTTCTCACAATAAAAACAATGCTTCCAATTTTAAATTTGTCTAAATTTATTTTGGGTCATTTCAAGCTCTCTCTCTTTTTGTTTTCTTTTTGTGGTATTTTTTTCTCTTGTAAGCTCGTGATATATAACTCAGACTTAGTTTTTAAGATTCATTACTTCATTGCTTGAAGAAACATTTGTGAATTTACTTTTAAATATGTTATCTTATTCCTTTTCAGAGTTGATGAGAAGATGAGTTCTTCTACTATTGGCTGCATCAATATAATTCTGCCTTTTTCTAACTGATCTCGTTACTAGCTCTACTTGCACACAACTGAATGGGCAAAACTTGTACTTGAAATGTTAGACAGCAATCTGTAATAAATATAAAGTGACACCTGTTTAAAATGAGGATAATAATTATTTTTACCTCATTAAGTGTACCGAGTTTTGTTCTTTTCCAGAAACAGAAGCATGTACGAGAAGGTATGATTCACTAATTTATTGCAAGGAAAATTCAGGAAAAGCGCGCACTCTGTCATGTTAATAAAAAAGAAAGTACAGCAAAAACTAGTCATTTGCAGTTGGAAATCTTCAGTGGATATTCTCCATCAAATATATCTTGCAAAAAGTGGTTTTAATGGATAATAAACAATAATTTGATTTTGATACATGTGACAAAAACTTTAGAAAAAATTTATTTAGTTGTTGCGAAAGAGCCAGATAAACAATGTTACATACAAACAATAGTTAATTTAGTTTGAATGAATCATAGGGGTAAAACAGAATATCCGGAATACATAAGATGCAAAAAGTTTTATTTCGCATTGTGGCAATTTTCGTGTAAACTACAGAAGCACTTCGCTGGATTGAATTTCCCCACTTGCTGTATTCATATCATGTTGCTTCTTCAGATTTCTACGCTCCTTCAACAGCCGACTGGTTAACCGTTGGATTCTGGGAGTTCGACTGCAGACGAAAGGGTTGGCAACATTTTTGATTCGTACTCAGCCATTAGTTAATTTTAGAACGTTCTCCACGAAAACATCACTTCCCTGTTTTGCTTTGGAATGTTTAAATAAACTAACTTTATTTCATATTCCATTTGTTTCGATCCATCGAGAACAGCATTATTGTACAGCAGATCGGTTCTTATAAAGCTATCAGAAATAGGCTTGATGACTGGATTGTTTCAAAATAAGAAGAAGCATTTATTCCAAGGAATTCATTTGTTGCCTGCCAGATGAGCGAATATTCTAAGACAATATGCTTTGAATAAATTTTTACTTCATTTCCAAACCCTAAAAAATGTCTTTTATTCACTCGAAAAGGGAGGAGTCAAATTTAAATACCCAATATTTTTTCAACCGTAATTTATGCTGTAACATTTCTTTTCAGATCATCGAAATCATATTTTTTCAGTTTTATATCTTCTTGGATTAAACTGTGCCAGTCCACCAGGGGCCGAGTGGTAAAGTCGCTGAACACTGGTAGCTCGGTTCGGTGTTTGAATTCCGGCGGACGGGTTGGCTGCATGGGCGGCTTCTTGGCTTTCCTCATGTGCAACGTGCATACGAGCCAGATTCCTTTAAAACGTCCTCCACGACAGCTTCCCTCCCCTTAGGCAGATAACCCTCGAGGGTTTTGCAATAATCAAATAAACCAAACCAAATCTAAAGCTTACTGATTTCAAATGTTTGGCTGCACAATTCTGAAACAACATACAGACCATAATTGCAAGCGATTATGCCTCTAATTAAAGGAATAATTTAGAATTCAAAGTCTAGTACAATGACTTCTTTATTTGTAGATTTTGGGAACTGATTGCAAATTAACTTTCAAAAATAGGAATATTTACAGAAAAGAGACAGCGATCTTTATTAAAGTGTATATGTATAAAGTGACTTAAACAAGGAGTAAGAAATGGAACTGTAATTAACTTTAAAGGGCAGAATGCAATGTTGTTTTTTTACAAGGCGAAATTTTGTGAGAATATTTTGTTGACTCTAAACTATTGGAAGAAAATAATTCTTAAAACGCTGCAAATCCTGAGAGGAACGTTGCCCTAGGTGACTAAAAAAATTTCATTTATTTTGGTTTATTTATAAGAATTCAGGTGTTAATTTAATGGCTTTACATTTGAAGTCATAGGTTAGGTTAAGCCAGCGTTTCTGAATCTGTCGTCCTCGAAGCCTGCCGTTGCTTTCCTCATAGATTTCCAGAAAAGACAAAACAAAATTCATACTAACTGCGTATACCACACACTACAGCTAAAATATCAGAGTTTGGAAATCACACATATACATATTAAAAAAAATTATTACCGGTTACCAGGGCCGGGACGAAGGTGAGGCGAACAAGTAGAACGGACGTCAAATTAGCTATTCAGTCAAAAATTCAGAAATTTATTTTTAAAACTTAGGATTTTTAACTTTTAATTTCGGAATACATCAGGAAATATTAAAAGAATTTTGTGTTATAAACAGTCTAGGAAAAAAACGAAAAAGAAAAGTGTACCATATTATAAGTTACTGCACTTCTTTTTGTATAAAATTGTCCGATAAACGAGGCGCATGAATAAAAGATTTTGTCTTGTATTCACTCAGATGTTACGCAGGAACTGTATGGATTGTTTCATTTAAAGTTATGTCTGAAGCAGAGGCTGAAGGATTAAACAAATTGGTTCATTCTTTGTCAACTGGGATGTGACGATATTAGGACTCGTATTTCTTTTTATCTGTTTGGCGAATATGATGTGTCCTGACTGGACAGTGAGTTGACTAGAAATTATGTCCTATGGAGTGTAGCGAAGACGACAAGATGAGTAGGGTTAAAACTACTCTTTATTTTTTTCCACGTTTTCCCAGTCGCTCCAGCACTTCGGGATACAAAGACCTACTACTTGTGGTCTGAAAGTAAAAATATGAGAATACCAACTAAATAAAATTTAAATGAGAGCTAACTTTTAATATTTTACATAGATGATTAACACTAAGCCTGACCTTTTAAATTATTACGTCTGTAGTACGCAAACTGCGGAAAACTACAATATGTCTTTAGCTTTCAAGAGGACCAAAACCTTTGGCCTTAAAGGGGGACAGTAACTGATGGCAAGTAACTAAAAACTCATGGCAAGATGGCTCACTCTCTCTCCTTCTACTATGCTCTTGGCAAAAAGCTACAACTTAAATACTTAAGCGTTAGCAAGTACAATTTGCAGAAACATATTCACGCGTTAATTCTGGCCAAAAGTGGAAAATAAGAGGTGATAGTAAAGTCTTAAAATAAAATAAATGCTAGTCAAACTTAAGATCCTTACAACGACATAAGGTAAGATAAATGTTTTTAATAATTATATTGTTTATATTGAAACAATAACATACATTTTCCATTTTTAGAGAACTAAAAAAAGGAGGTTTAGAATTTTGAGTACTTTGCGGAAGATTTAAGACAAACTGTTCTGGCCAATTGTAATGTAATTAATTGATTTTGACGTAACAAATATCTTTCAAAAAACTTAGTTTTGTTCTGTTGACTCTAACGGGATCCATATGAAATATATTTAAAAGATATGCATTTTGCTAAAACAAAATTTAGGAAATACTCGTTGCTGTGAATGCTCATTGCTAATGATAAACAACTGTCATAGTCGTGAAATTTAATACATAGAAGTTTCTTGAGTTAATTGATGAGGCGCAATAAAAGTAAAGATAAAATATGAAGTATCATCAAATCTTGTTAATTTTAAAATTATGCTTTTATTGTTGAGATATCATGAGATTGTTAGGAAAAAAAGTGTCTGACAGTTAAATTCTTGGCATATTTAAATTAGATGGCATAGAAATTTCTGCTCAAGCTCAAATAAACGTTTCGTCGTGGGTGGATAGTTTAACTGATGAAGTATCATGTTTATATTAAAGACTGATTTCATTGATGAATCTATTATAATGATGCTCGCGACACTATATGCTTTAGAAGACGAAAGAGGATGTTCTGATAGAACTGTCTGATATTCAAGGTGAAGAAGACTGAACGCAGTCAATCCGATCACTACAATAAACTGTTTGAACAAGTTGCCTATGTTATCCCTCGGCCACTTGTGAAAGGGAACATTAATGGAAAGACCAGAAATGTAGAACTTAGTAGTTGTTAAGAAGAATTTCCTCGATCAAAAATATCTCTTTAAATGCTTAAAATAAAAGTCGCAATTTTACTTAACACGCCAAGGAGGATTATTTGTGAAACTGCATTAAAGGTAAAAAAAAGTGGCGACATATCCTTCGCGTTGTATTAGACATAATTTTCTTTTGTGCAAAACACAGTTTATCTCTTAGAGGTACGCATGAAATTATTGGCAGTTCTAGTGCAGGAATGTTTCTAAATTTAATTGAATTACTAAGTCATTATGATGGAAATATTGCCTCATATAGCTAATCTCAGAAAGGGATCTGTTTCTTATCTGTCTAACAAAGAGCAAAATGAATTTATATTAGTCTTAGGTAATCATATTCGATTTGAAATTCGAAATATTTTTCTTTGATATTTGATAGTACACCAGATGTTTCGCATCATGAGCAACTGTGTCAAGTTATTAGATACGTGTATATGAAAGACGAATCCATATTTATTGAAGAAAGCTTTACAGATTTCGTAGAAACAAAAGAGAAAACTGGTAGTGATTTAACAAATGAAATTATTTATAGGTTAGAAAAGGGTGGCCTTGGCATTCAAAATGTTCGAGGACAAGGTTATGATAACGAGGTCAATATGGCTGGATTTTACAAAGGCGTGCAAGTCATTATTTTCCAAAGAAATGTCAAGCTACATATATTCCTTGTTTGGCTCGTAGTTTAAATTTAGTATGCAAAAATGCTGCTTCAACAAATTCAAGTATGTTAATATTTTTTGACACTGTACAGAGGATTTATAATTTTTTGTTTCTTCAGCGAGTAGGTGGGATGCACTCATGTCCTTTTTGGAAACAATATTAAAAGGTCATACGGATACACGATGGTCATCAAGAGCAAATGCTGTTAAAGAATTAGATCTACAAATAACAGAAGTACATAAATTATTGAAAGCTATGGCATTAAATCACAAATTTTTGCAATATGCTGAAAATAACAGCATTTTGAAACAAATCAATTAAAAATTTTTTTGTTTGTTATCTGCGTGGAATTTAATACTGCAAGAAATCGAAAGAGTAAATAAAGCCTTGCAGTCAAAAACTGTAATTGCCTATAAACCGCACGCTTAATAGAGGAACTATGCCTTTCATCACAGGAAATGAGAGAAAATATTTCTCAGTGCATTTTTGAAAAATGTAAAACTTCAGCTTTAGAGACGAATTTGAAGAGAAACGAAAACGAAAAGTTAATAAACCAAATTGTGAGGAATCAATTGATATAAATTGTAGCTTTTCAGAAAAATATAAAAATATATTTTTAAAAAAATTAAAGAAATGTTCGACGTTTTAATTTCACAATTGAAATGGCGATACGAAAAGTTAAACGAAATCTCTTCCAGTTTTCAGTTTCTAACTAATGAATAATAAATGCCATTAGATTTAAGTAATTTAAAGGAAGCAGCATATAACTTAGCACATAAATATCCGAATGATGTGAACGTTTAAGAAATTCAGTCAGAAATTCTAGTTTTAAAAACCATGCTATTTCAATAATTCCGGGCACAAAAGCAATGAAAAGCTTAGAACATAAGCAATCAAATAGATTTTGAAAAAAAAATATTGATGATTTTGCTTCTTTAAAAGCAAGAAAACTAAGAATATTATTTACCATTTTTCAAAAGTGTAATATATATATATATACACATATATGCAATA
>KK116940.1:61363-87442 GCA_000611955.2 Stegodyphus mimosarum
ATATATACGTAAGATAAAAATATGTAAATCAAAACTATAATTTAAACTAATCCCTAATTCCCTTTATTTCTCTCTCTCTCTCTCTCTGTTTTTAAAGTCGTAATAACTTCTCTGGATTGTTCATTTCTACATCATTCCATTTTGCATGCCCTGCGCAGCGCTGATGACTTAATAATTGGGAACAGAAACTTTTAACTCAAACCAAAACTTTTCTCTTCGTGTGCTTCCATATTGGCTAACTAGGCATTTCTGTTTCTTTCTGTGCGTTGCTTGGTCGCTATTTCGTTATGCGCTCTTTCTATAGCAATACTTTGCAAAATGTAAATGTTCTTGAATAGGCGCGACTAGAGTGCCAAGTGATTGTGGCCACGAACGTCAACTGGAAAATAAAAATGGAATTAAAACGGCCTCGACTACCAAGTTTCTTTACCTTACATAGCTATTATGCGTCGACGCTGCTCGTCTTTTCCTTGCATGCTATTATTACATATACATATACATATTGCACGTGTTTGTATAATGTTATGTTTTCAAACGTCATTTAGTATTATTTATTTAGTCTCCTCCCAAATAGGTAAATAAATAATCTTGCATTGTACACAGGGGTGCACATTTACCGCTTTGCCTCAGGTGAAAAAATATGTAGGCACGGCTCTGCCGGTTACCATACCTACGCGTAGTAACAGCTAAGAGAGACGTAGGCAGAAGGCAAACGCGCGCTAGTCAAGGAATCAGACTCTTTCTCTCTGAAGTTGCGACTTAAATAGTATTCTTTCTCATTTGCATTAGCTGCGTTTCTGAATTTACATTCTGGCAGAAAATTGTAAGCTGAAATTAGAGTAAGATAGGAAAGATACAAAACTTAAAATAACTGTTAATAAGCTTGGGATAAACCTTAATCTTTCCCCACCAGAATTTAACTACTCGAGGAATAAGGTCTTAAACGACCTTGTTTAAGAGTTTAAATTCTAAACAAGAAGTCCTTAATATCACAATTTTAAACGTCTAGAAATTCTTTCTTGCATGACTTTCATCTTTAAAACATTTCCTGTTTAGGGCCAACTTTACACAAATATCTAAAGCTAGAATAAAAGTAAGAAAAATAGAGATTCACAATTTAAATGGGTTGTACATTCATCTACTTCATCTTTTCTTTCAATCAGACGTCAGTCTTCACCTTCCAGTCCTCTGGAAGAAAAAGTATTACTTCTCTTCATAACAGTTTCGACGACATAACAGTTACTCTTTCTTGCAGTTATTTTAGCCCACAAACATTTTCATTCACACCAAACTTTAATTGTTCTTCCCCCCATGCTCTCCAGAAATCGTTCTGAGTGAGACGAGGTTTTTATGTTGCATACCCGCGACGACAATCTATATCCAATCGCTAGGATCTATACACTATCCAATCGCTAGGATTTTTTATAAACTCGAATTTCCAGACCTTAGAAAATTCCTTAAACACAAAACTAGACCTAACGTCCTAAAATAGAGCTTAAATTTTAAAATTCTTAAGTGAAACCTGGAGAGCCTAACTTTAAACACATTCAATCTGTACTTTAATGCAATTCATCTTTTATACAAAGATATTTCCAGTCATGCTTAACAAAAACTTACATTTGTATTAGTTTAACTTTTACAAAAGTTTAAAAGCTAACATTAACATTTCAAATTCAATAGAACATTTTAACACGTAATACTTTAAAATTCATTTTACATCATTTGTTATAGTTGCTATAGAAAATTCACAACGCTTGGCTACAATCCTTAAATTAACACACTTGAAGTCTTTCGACTAAACATATCCAGAAATTAGTTTCTCGGAACTTGAGAATTCTAAAAGAAAGTACTTACCTAATAAATGTTCGCCAACTTGCGAATTTAAATTCTTTTCGGTTTAATAGATAGTTATAATTACAGTCTCGCAAACTTACGAATTCAATTTCTTGTTTTAAACAGTATTTAGCAACTTTAAACACATGGCATAAATCAAACTTTCAATACAAAATAGAAAACAAGGAAAATTTTCACTTTTTTTGGCTTCGATACTCCTGCATCCTCTTGGCGCAGAACTCTTGAAATGTTGGAGTTGATAAACTTCGGGCAGTAGTCTCGGGCGGCTGGCATTCGGTTCTGCACCTTCTTTTATTTTCATTCCTCGGGGGTTGAAGCGGGGAGCTTTTCTTGTAGGTTGAGGATTTTGGAATTCCAATTTTCTCTTTGTCTTGTACCTTGCCGACCTTGTTTCTGAGTCTTTGAAAAACCTTTTGCTCCTTCTTGGTTCCTGGGAATGAATAGACCTCGTGTCGTCAGGTTGCTTTCTTTTCATTCTTGCTTCCGGTTCGCATATTCTTCTGGCATCTTCTTGTGGCTTGGGTTCTGTAGTTTGCAGTTTTCTTTGCTTATGTTTCAAGAGCCTTTTTCGCTGTCTCATAGGCGCTGGCTCTTGTTAAAGAGGAACTTCCATGTGTTTAGTACTCCTCATTCTGGCGGAGGTTTGATCTTGTTGAAGTTGCTTTTGTTTCGCTATGATTTTTCTGTGGTAGCGGCCTTTCTTTTCGTTGCTGGGGGATCCTTGTTTGGCGACGGGGAAATTAAAATTCTTGGTGCTGTTTCAGTAGCCTGCAATAAATCTTTTAAGATTAGAAAACCCGTACGACTATAAAAGGGTTTGATTTATGAATGTTCGCGATAGATAGTTTTCCGTTTTCTGCTTTTAAGTAAACCGTTGAAAGTTTTATCTTCTCTATGATAAAAGGGCCTTCAAATCTGGACTCAAATTTGGCCACTCTATTTTCGAGTGCCAATGACAAGGAGTGTTTTAATTTTAGCACTTTCTGGCCTATGGTGTATTTTACTTCACGCCTCTTTCTATTGTAGTATAATTGTTGTTTCGACCTCGCCGCATCGATCATTAATAATTTTCTGAATATCATTCAATTGCAACTCTTTCTGTCTTTGTTGAACGAAAAATGGCTTATCCAGAGGCGTTAAATTTTTCTTCCTAGGTATAATTCTGCGGGGGTTTTCTTTGTCGTGTTACTCTTTGCTGTTCTCAAGGCAAAGCCTAATTCATTGATGTGGCTGTCCCAACGATCCTGATAATTCTAACATAACCCCGAATAATTTTAATTATCTTCTTATTTACGCGTTCCGCAATATTTGATTGCGGTCTATAAGGTACCAGTTTTAGATGGCGTATGCCAAGGCCTGTACACAGGTTTTCAAATAAATTACTCACGAATTGTCTACCATTATCTGATATTACTTTTACTTGGGCCCCGTATTTTAAAATATATTTATTTAGAAACGAATCTTCAATTTTTGCTGAAGTCCGTTTAAGGAAAATTATTTCTACCCATTTTGAGAAATGATCCACGAAGGTTAACAAGTATTGGTTTTTGCTAATCTCTGTTCTAGGTTAGGGACCAAGCAAATCAATGCCAACCAATTCATTTGAGAAAGTTTTTTTATGCTACTTAAGTACCCGGCCGGATTGTAATTAACGTCGTTAATTAATTGATACAAGTGACATGACCTGACATACGCCGTCACAACTTTGTACAACTGAGGAAAATATACCGCTTCTCGGACCCTTTGCAGGGTTTTCCTACACCAAGATGGGCTCCTAATTTAGAGTCATGGAGCTCCTCTAGAATACTTAAGCGTAGACTCATTGGGACTACCGGCCGCAATTCTTGATTATCGTTGGTTGTTTTCGTATAAAAGAGCAATTTATCTATAATTTCATAATGGGCCACCCTATTGCGAATAGCCGTTAAGTCTACATGTTCAAAATTTTCGGGATCTTCCAGGTACGCATAAATATCTTTAAATTCTGGGTCCGTTTTTAACTCGGCGATTATTGTTTCCCGGGATTAAATTATTTTCGCAGTTAGCATCGTACATTTGATTGTATTTTCGACTTCATCGATTTTAATCCTCGAAAGGGCGTCTGCAACTACATTTTCTTTTCCCGGCGTGTGGTTTACAGTTAAGTTAAATTCTTGCAGTTTTAGTGTGCAACGTAAGAGCCGAGGCGAAAGATTTTTTCCGGAGTATAGGCGACCAACTGCCGTGTGATCTGAATACACAGTTATTGAGGCACTCCCAAAGAATACCCGAAATTTTTGCAACGATAGTAGGACTGCGAGAGTTTCCCCGCTCAGTTGCAGCATAATTTCGCTGAGTTTTATTAAGCGTCTTGCTCTCGGTTGCCCTTTTTGAGAAAGAACTGCGCCAACAGCGTAGACTGATGCATCTGCTACAAACTCTAAATTTTGATCCCCTTCCGGGAATTTAAGAACAAGGGCAGTAATTAAGGCGTGTTTCAATTCTTCAAACGCCATGTTCGCATCCTCTGTCCATGTGAACCTAGTCTTTTTTCGTTTAAGCACCAACAAAGGTTCAACTATTTTAGCAAAATCTTTAATGAATACTTTATAATAGGAACACATTCCCATGAAGGACGATAACTTCTTAGCCGTATTTGACGGTGGATAACTTTTTATCGCTAAATTTTTCGGACTGTCAGTTTCTATACCGTTTTCCGAGATTTTATAGCCGAGGTACCTCAGTTCCTTGGCTGGAAATTTGCTTTTTTTAGGATTAACTTTAAGGTGCGCTTCATGTAATTATGTAAACACTTCCTCTAAATGTTTAATGTGTTCTTCTAAGGTTTCGCTTGTTCCAATAATATCATCGAGATATATGACAGTACTTTTCCCCAAACCGGTCTTAAAACAATATCCATAACTTCTTGAAATGTAGCCGGAGCTCCGCTTAAGCCAAACGGCATTCTCAAAAATGCATACACGCCTGATTTTGTGATAAACGCTCTTTTTTTCGATATCCTCGTCTTTTAATGCAATTTGAAAATAGCCTGACGTCAGGTCTAAGGTTCTCATATATTTAGTTGAACGAATATTTCTTATAATTTAATCTATCTAATCGGATCTGCGGCTGGCAGTCCAGTCTTCTTTCTGCATAAAATTACAGGACTAGCATAGGGGTTACTGGTACTTGGCGTAATTGTTTTACCCTCGAGCATTTTCGTAATGTGTTGTTCCAGGATATCTTCCTTCACACGGTCGTACCTGTACGGCTTTGACCGAAATGGGGGCTCATTAGCAGTGTCTATCGCGTGGGAGGCAATCTAGCGGAAGCCAGGTTTTTCATTAAATAGCTGAGAAAATTTTCTTACCAGTTCTTTAATCTTGTTTTTTTCTTCCTTTTTCGAGGTGATTGAGTTCCAGATCTGGCATGGGGGCTTGATCAGCTTCCATTTTATCCATCTTGATCTGTAAGGTAGAATCTTTAAAATTAATATTTGCGCTAGCTGCGCGCAAGAAATCAAACCCCCAATGTGACTGCGGTTAACAAATCGTTTAGCACGAAAAAGTTTGTCTTTTGGACCTTGTTTTTTATTCGGACATGCAGGCTCACGTTTCCCAAGCAGACACACTGTTTTCCTTGAGCAGCAATCACGCGTTGCCCCGTTTTTTTAAACAGCCTGTAGCGACGAAAATGTTTTTTTAAAAAATCCTGCGACAGGAAATTGCATTGAGCTCCGGTATCTAGTAAGGCGGTCGTAGGGACGTCGTTTAGTAGTATTTGGATTTCTGGCAAAGCCAAATTTTGTACGATTACCGTATTCAGCTTGATTTCTGAGGGATTTACCTTCTCACACGGTGACGTCACCCTCTTCCTAGTCACCGTGATTAGTTTAAATCCTTTCTTTCACCCCCTTTGTCCAACTGCTTATTTCCCCATGCTTTGTTCTGACCGGCTTTCCTACTTTCCCTTCTTGCCGATAGGAACTTTGCTGAGCCTGAGGTTTCATTTAATTGTGAAACCTTGAATACTGCATAAAATTCTTCGCACGCGCGTTTTCCGCCATTCGCCTACTCTGAAATTTGACAGCTAGTTTAAATAAGATTTCCAGCGTTTACGGATTTCTAACTTCAAGAAAATCCTGAATTGACGGAAGCAACCGCGGCAAAATTATTTCGATGATATCGCTGTCAGGCCTTTTCCCATATAAAAGCTTAACAATATGGATTTTCCTTAAGATGAAATCTGTTAATTCGTTCCCATTAGTTTGGTATTTACTGAATAATTGAGATTCCAGTCTTTCGCGGTCTTTTACAAGTGGGAATGCTTTGAATAGCGAATATTTAAAATTCTCCCATGTATACGTTTCGGATCCTGGATCCTCCAACAAATTTTTGCCAATATTCTTGTACCAGCTGAGGGCTTGACCTTTTAAATTCGTCGTAGCGACGATTATTCTTTGTGGCTGATTCTCAGGATATAACATGAAGGGTAATTTCAGTTGTTCGAGAAAGATCATTACGGATCCTTTGCCGTCAAACGTTGCTGTTGGCTTCATCGCCGCTCTCATTGTTTCTAAGTTGAATCCAAATCCCTCCATCGGGTTTGGTTGTGCTTGAGGGAACTGAAAGGTTGAAGGGGTCAACAAGAAAGCTTCCGTACCCAGCGGCATGGTTCCTTAAGAACAATTTCGGGCGCCAAGTATGGGGTTTTACTAATTAAATCTAAAGTTCTAACTTAGATCCCCACGAACACTAACAAGCGAGTAATGGCTTAAGTGTGTGAACAGAACACGTAAGACTTAAAGAGGGTTTATAACACTTTATTTTTTAGTATATGTACAATGAGTTCCTACTTAGAACTTTACACAAAGCCGCCACTCGGGCTAGAACTTAAAATAATAATAATTTAAACTAAACTAGCTTAACTAAGCTATTTGAAAGACATAGCCGAAGCTATCAGAATCTAACTAGTTGGCCCTTATGTATATTATTAAATCGGCGAAGCCAAGCAAGGGCCTGAGGTATGGCCGAGCGTAGTAACAGCTAAGAGAGACGTAGCCAGAAGGCAAACGCGCGTTAGTCAAGGAATCAGACTCTCTCTCTCTCTCGAAGTCGGTGAAGTCACGATTTAAATAATACTCTTTCTCATTTGAAAAGATACAAAACTTAAAATAACTGTTAATAAACTTAGGATAAACCTTACAAAGGTAATAAATTTTTATTCCCAACACAGCGTAAAAATTTGTGAAAGGGAATAAAAAAACTTGCTTTTAATTACTAAAATTAAACACCGAAGGATGTTTCTACAGTTGAAATGTAACAATTACACAGCGAAATTCATGTTTCTCAAGAATGTTTCTATAGTTGAAATAAAATAATTACACAGCGAAATTAATGTTTCCTAAGAATGCTTCTAAAACACCATAAACGACTTGACCACCAGAGTCAGAAAATATGGCTTCAAACTTTAAACTAGAAAGAGGGGTACGTTAACAAACTTATTAAACTTTACACACCAACTTGTGTAAAACAAAAGAACTTTAAAATTCAAAGTGGAAATGACCTTAAGAGTCAACCTAACTAGAAATTAAACATTAAAAAAAACAAGTTAAGATTAAGCGTTAAACCAACATAATAAAAACCAAGTTAAGATTAAGAGTTAAACAAACGAAATTAAATGGTTAACCAAACAACCCTAAGGATAAAAGAATTGGTTTGAAAATTAAAAAATTAAAAGAGAAACTTAACACATCAAAAATTAACACTTAAATTCAGAGTTAACCCAAACTGCCAAAATTAAATTGACACAATTATTTTCAACAAAGTAAAATTTAAGATCAACTAATAAAATCAAATTAATAACTTCTATGACTGATAACAGAATTAATATAAGTATACTTCAGTTACTGATACTGAATTAAGATAAGTATATATTACATAACATAGGAACCAAAATAAGTTTCTTTTTTTAATCTCTCTTTCTTTCTTTACATTTTCATTGCGCGAATCAAGCAGCTTAGCGAAATTCTAGATTTTCAAACCAGCATTTTGAAAATTTTGAAAGTCGCCAAATAACTCTGAATCACCAACTCTTGAAACTTGTTTATGTTTTACAGTTTTTTAACTTGCTTGTCTGTATTAACATAAATTTTTACTGTTATATATTTATAGATGAGTAGATTCATATACATTTTTTGAGAAAAATTGAAGTTTCAAGAATGGAAGACTTGATTGGATAAACATTTAGTGATTTAATGATCCAAAGCGAAAATATCTTTTACCGATACAGTCAATAATAATTTAATTACGATATCAATTTCATTTCATAAATGCCAGCTATGGCAAAATTTTTCTTGAAACTCCAACAAAAACTGAAACTGAAAAACCAAACTGAAAAACATTATATTCTCTTCTCTGATGCCAATAAACTGTTTTCCAGCATTGATGAAAAACATAACAATTGCTGATCTGTGATAGTTAATTACTGTAGGCCTTACCTTAGGAATCTCGCAAAAATTTACAACACTTCAAATAGATAAGTAATTGGTATGTAATCTAGTTTATTTAGTGATTCATATTATATTAGTATCATTCTGAAATAACTTTTCTCTTCATACTATTCATTTTTATATTAAATCAAAAGTTAATGTTTTTGCTTATTATTTTGTATTATTCTGCTTGTTTTTAGCAATTCCTCATTACAGTTGTCTCAGTTTACACATGAATATTCACATTCCTGATCTCTTCTCACTTCGCGAAATGCAAAGGGAACTTCCTATTTTAGACTTTTGCAACATTCAGTGCCTCCTAAAGCACGAATTACTTAAAAAAACACGAATTTCTAGCACAGGCTTAATAAATATTATATTGCGTAATTATAACCTTAATCATTAAATGTGCTATGTATTCCATTTCCTTTTTTAATAGTTATTGTGACTTGGCAAAAAACATACTTGAAAAGGAAATGCAAATAGATAGAATGCCCGCATTATTATATTTTTTGTTAACATACTTCTATAAAACTCATATGCTTTTCTATAAAACTTATACACTTAGAAGTCATTTAAGAATAAGTCTGTAAGACATTCATTAGAATTAATATAATGCTTTCGGATTATTTTATTTCATATTGTAAGACAAATAAACGATTACTTAATTCAATAAAGTTATAGATGTTTAACTTATTTAAGAATATTTCCATTATTAAAATCTTTTGCACAAGAAGCAAGCAAATCGAACAGGTCTACCAATGGGCCAAAGAGGTTACTGAAGTTTGCATCCTCAAATTATAAGAGCTCAAAGAGCGAGGCGCTATGGTCAGCAATATGTGTAAGTTGCCCTTACTTTTCACTGCTAATTTACTTTTAAGCTGCCTTTACAGAGGTAATTCTGGTACTTGCTATCCGCAAGATGAATGAGCCAAATTCTTCCCTGATTCAACATAGCAAGAAGCTATCAGTCTACAGTAAGCTACGTGTTACCATTACACATTTAACCTATCTGTTACTTTCAGAGAGGCTGTTAATGTTTTTGGATGCCATGGGCCCATATATAGTATAGTTCAAACTATTTCTTTGAATTACAATAGAAGAGAAACACGCCAATGTGACAATCAAATTCGCTGAAACAACCTTGTATTTGGCGTACATTTACAAAAACACTCAATCGATTTCGAGGGCAGCTACAGGTCCCTCCTCATCAGGAGAACAAAATATCTAGAAAGGGAAAGAAAGCTGAGTAACGGCTTTATATACTCTCGGGTAGAACCACGCGCGAGGAGGCAACGCCATCTATCGGCAAAAATAATCATCAAGAATTATGTTATTAGAAATTTATTAGCGCTAGGAAGGACTGGATTAGACTTAAAATCGTTCACTAAACTTGCTAAATCTTTGTGAATATGAAAAGCCTCAAGAAAATCCAATTCACCAACGGAAGAAGCTTTTTGGATAATTTTTGCAGATCCAAAGTCAAAATTATGATTAAATTTCCAACTATGATACGCTACTGAAGACTTGTTAATTTCGCCCTTTCGGACATAAGATTCATGTTCCTTGATACGACACTTTAACGCTCTTTTTGTTTGGACAATATATCTCAAGCCACACTGACACGATATACTATAAAAGAAAAAGGGCGAAAGGGCGAAATTAACAAGTCTTCAATAGCGTATCATAGTTGGAAATTTAATCATAATTTTGACGTTGGATCTGCAAAAATTATCCAAGAAGCTTTTTTCGTTGGTGAATTGGATTTTCTTGAGGCTTTTTATATTCACAAAGATTTAGCAAGTTTAGTGAACGATTTTAAGTCTAATCCAGTCCTTACTAGCGCTTTTAAATTTCTAATAACATAATTCTTGATGATTATTTTTTGCCGATAGATGGCGTTGCCTCCTCGCGCGTGGTTCTATCCGAGAGTATATAAAGCCGTTACTCAGCTTTCTTTCGCTTTCTAGATATTTTGTTCTCCTGATGAGGAGGGATCTGTAGCTGCCCTCGAAATCGATTGAGTGTTTTTGTAAATGTACGCCAAATACAAGTTTGTTTCAGCGAATTTGATTGTCACATTGGCGTGTTTCTCTTCTATTGTAATTTGTGCTATAAACCGGTATTTTCGAGGAAATTCTACTTTATACCGTTTTACCACGTGCACCATTTTGACTTTCGTTGCTTCTTTCCACGTGGCCATTGTTCTTCAGACTTGGGTAAGTGTTTCTCTTTTTGTTTATATTCCTTTTGAATATTTTGTCATATGTTTATATAAATTGTCTTCATTAATTATTTGTTGCTTTTTCATGTTATAATTATTTGCTTTTTTGTGGCTTTCGCAATTATATATTCTTTTGTTCACTTGTTTCTTGCTTGTACCCCTTTTTCACAATATGTCCACTGACAGGAACCGATTTTGTAAGTTACGCCTTAAGCGTATGAAATTCTTAAATCATCTGCAGTTTCTACTTAAATGCAAACACCAAAATATCATTCCCAAATTTATACATGTGAAATGTAGCCTAAAATCTTCCGTTCACATTTCGAAAATTTTGCATAAAATTCAAATTGTCACTTCTTCGTCATATTATAAGGGACACGCGCAAACGTTTATCCACACACACCAGCGGTTAGTCCCACCCATCTAGTTAATCTTCCCACTGTAAACGCTCACCCCATCATTAATATCTCCAACAAGAATCTTTCGGAGAATCAGTTAAAAGTATTAAAATATAACTTCAACTTTTCAAAGACATCTAAAGCTTCAGTTCCTCAAATCATCGCCCCTATTGAAAAGGCTTTCAAATTCTCCAAAATTTCAGAAATGATGAAGGATACAATCCGCCACCTAATTACTTATAACGTTAATTTTAATAACAAATCTATGGGTTTGAATCTTACCAAAAAGGAAAGAGAGACCTTACATGAAATTCATTCTGATACTAATATTATTATTTCTAAAGCTGATAAAGGCGGACAGATCGTTGTTATAGACAAACCCACATATATTGCTGGAGTCTCTAAATTGATAAATGAAGGCCAATACTGCTCGATCCCTAAAGATCCTTCAACTTCGGACCTCACAAAAGTTAAAACAACTATTAAATCTTCTCACATACTCCCAATACAGTTGAAGAAATCCCTTATTCCACCTATTGCTAACTGTGCTAGGCTTTACGCTTTCCCAAAAGTCCATAAAACTGGGATTCCTTTTCGACCAATTGTTTCCAACATAGGTACAGCATCATATCCTTTGGCCAGATATTTAGTTTCCAGATTTTCTCCTTTACTTGCTAACAATATTCACACTGTAAAAAATTCTTCTGAAGCCATCGATAAACTTAAAGATATTTCTCCACTGCGTTCCATTATGGTTTCGTTTGATGTCAAATCACTGTTTACTAATGTTCCAGTCGAAGGAGCACTAAAATGTCTTGAAACTAGGCTTAGGGAATTCCATTTCACACATACTGAAATTTATGAGTTGGTTTCGCTTACTAATGTCTCTCTCAGTCAAACCCACTTTGTTTTCCAAAATGAATATTATCGTCAAATTGAAGGATTAGCTATGGGTAATCCTCTCAGCCCTGTACTTGCTGACATTTATATGCACTATTTTGAGGTAAAATTATTTGATAAACTATCTTTTCGTCTCTGAATTCGTTATGTAGATGACACTTTCGCACTTTTTGATGGTAATAAAGACGATTTATCCGAGATTTTATCTATTATAAATTCTATTGATACAGCCATCCAATTCACTCTTGAAATTGAATCCAACAATTCCCTCTCTTTCCTTGATATTCTTATAATCCGCAATGAAATTGATTTTAGCACTACTGTGTACCGTAAACCCTTTGCAGTTTGTTTACCACCCCATGCTAAGTCATGCCACCCTGTTAAGCAAAAAATGTCTTCTTTTTACTATTATGTATTTCGCGCGCTCAAAGTTTGTTCCACAGAATCCTTGCTTACCAATGAACTTAATTATTTAAAAGCAGTTGCTATTGACCGAGGATTTTCTCCCGTGATCATTGATAAAGCTGTTAAAAAGTTTTCAGAGTCCCATCATAGAAGACATTCCACTGTTGGAAATAATATTAATGACTTTGTTGTGCTTCCATTTTATCCTTCTGTTAGTTATAAGGTTGCACGGATTCTCCACAAATTCAATTTTCAGGTCAGTTTCTCCCCTATCAATGAAATTCACGGTTCGACTCTAAAAGATTTTGTTTCTGACTTTATATTCTTGGAGAATTTATAGTATATCGTGTCACTGTGGCTTGAGATATATTGTCCAAACAAAAAGAGCGTTAAAGTGTCGTATCAAGGAACATGAATCTTATGTCCGAAAGGGCGAAATTAACAAGTCTTCAGTAGCGTATCATAGTTGGAAATTTAATCATAATTTTGACTTTGGATCTGCTAAAATTATCCAAAAAGCTTCTTCCGTTGGTGAATTGGATTTTCTTGAGGCTTTTCATATTCACAAAGATTTAGCAAGTTTAGTGAACGATTTTAAGTCTAATCCAGTCCTTCCTAGCGCTTTTAAAATTCTATTAACATAATTCTTGATGATTATTTTTGCCGATAGATGGCGTTGCCTCCTCGCGCGTGGTTCTACCCGAGAGTATATAAAGCCGTTACTCAGCTTTCTTTCCCTTTCTAGATATTTTGTTCTCCTGATGAGGAGGGACCTGTAGCTGCCCTCGAAATCGATTGAGTGTTTTTGTAAATGTACGCCAAATACAAAGTTGTTTCAGCGAATTTGATTATTTCTTTGAATATTTATTTAAATGTACACACACACATATATATATATACATATAAATATATATATAAGTAATTAATACACACATATATATAAGTAATTAATATAGTATATAGTAAGTAAAGTATATATATATAAGTAATTGTTATTGGCACTTCAAGAGAAATTAATAATGCTTCAACTGATCCTCAGCATAACAAAAATATTAGAGCCTCTAGTAATAAGAAGGCATTTCTGTATTAGTGTATACGGTGGTTATCGAAGACTGATTGCATAAGCCACAAGATCCGGATCCGAGAAGGAATGGATATTTGTGACGACATTGTCGTTGTAGATTAGAGACACTTGTTAATTCTCGATACGAAAGTCTTCTCGAAAGATTGGTAGTATGGGAAGAATTGTTATAAAATCCTCGTATTCTATTCCAGTTGCCATATTTGGTCACTTAAAGGAATATTATTTCAGTATTGGCAAGTTCTTAAGGAATACAGTCAACGCATATTAGCTATATTTGATCATCAAGGAAACTGATCCGAGTTCTTATCCGAATCATAGACATAGTGGGAGTTCTGAAAACTTCACTTTAAATAGTAAGTTTTAATTAAATTTCAAGTTCAGAGACAGCACGTTTTTGATGGAGTAGAATTTAAGTCAGTTAATTTGTTAAGCATATTTAGAAAAAGATGTTCTCCCCCCTTTCCATCTATAATTAATACAATAAATGGTCAACGCACTTCTTTCAAAAATTCAATATAAGAAATAACTTCTTCCAAATAGAAGTTAACTTAAAAACGCATAATGAATGTAATAAAATAAAAGACACAATATCAGAATTTCTTGTTTCTTTGTGCACATAATATGATAAGTTTTTAAAATAAATAACTGAATTGGATTCCAGTGTGAGCTGCTTTATTTCAAACTTTTATTTTTTGCTTTCAATAATTACTGATAGCTCAGATTTAATCTGCATGAATCATTGCAAAAGTCAAAATTATTTTTTAAATATTTCAAAAGTAAGCATTAATTTTAATTATGATTCATTAAAACAAAAGTAATTTAAGGAGAATCGCAGCATAAATTATCTTACTTACGAGGAGCGTATTCAGTTTTCAGTCTCTTAGTAAACTGAATTAAGAAGCGTGTTATATATTTAAAAAACTTCTTTTGTTAATACACTGACTTGCAAGAAATTATGCATATAGCTTTTGGAAAAAAAATTAAATAAAAACTTTAAGGAGATTATAGAAGATTTGCTTCGCTCTGCTGCTCAAAAATCGAACTGGTTACGACATAAAACGTGGGAATTAAATAATTAAAAGAATGGAATGCATTTAGAAATTAAATTCAAAATAAATGGGAGCTATCAGGACATTAAAGAAGAGCATAATTAAGATTTTACCGACATTTTATGAATTCTGTTTTAATAAACCGTACAGGCAATCAGTGAAACATTAATTAAAAGATTCTTGGACAGAGTTTTATGCCAAAATTTCTTCAGCTTCTTTTTTTAAATGAGTATTTTAAAGCAAAACTCTTAAACAGGATTTTAGTTTTATTTAGTAAAAAGCTGCGCAGGATTATGTTTAATAATGTAATTGAGAAAAGTGCCTTTTTGTAATGAAAAGTGAAGAGCGTAAAAGTAGTTCCAGAATTTTAATTCATTAACCATTAAAAATGATTTAGTCCACGAGTTGCTTTCTACTATATAGAAGTGTATCGCATTTCTCTAGTTAGCTGAGTTTTGTTGAATATATAAATAAGACAGAAAATATACGGCAAAGAAAGCATTTTGATTTAACATTTATGTCCTAGATATTCTAGCCACTGTGTCACAACAAACTGTAATGCAATAAAATTCCATCTGGTATATTTCTGATTTTTAAAATTAAAATATGCATTTTACCCAAAAAGGTTGTACCCACAAATTACGTATCGCGCATTTACTACAAACAGGTAAAAGTATTTTATTTTGAGACAGCATTTGCCAACTAGTGAAGACTTAAAATAATAGTCACTTTGACTCCTTGCTCTGGCTTTTAAATAAAATGCTTAAAACTAGTAAACACCACCTACAATATTTAGTCTATTTCTTCGTTTTGTGAATAAATAAATGATTTTATTATGAGAACAGAATTTATAGACACTTCAGTACCGTCATTCTCGATTGTGATGATACGATTCAAATTTAAGCAATGGAAAGTTTGCCTTCATATTGAACATCACACTTATGAGAATCGGAAGCTCTTAGAATGGAGTTATCAAAAACTATTGTAACTACAGAGATTGAGAAATTGTAAAGATGACCTGCATGTTGGTCTCTCAACGATAAAATCATTGCCCATAATGTGAAATTTATTAATAAACTAAAGCTGCTTTACGCAAAATAAAGTCTACCCTATATATTATCATTTCAAAGGCCGACTAAGGCGACAAAAAATCGCTATAGATAAAAAAAAAACTTCAGGGTATCTCTAAACTCTTAAATGAAGGTTCGTATAATTTTTTTCCCAAAGATCTTTCATCTCCGGGTTTCTCAAAAATTAAAAACTGCAATTAAATCTTCACAAATTCTACCGACTTACTTATCAAAATCACTTATCGCATCTATTACGATTGTGCCAGATTATATACTTTTCCAAAAATTTATAAAAAAGGTAATTCATTTCACTCAATTTTATCGAATGTAAGCACTATGTTCTGTCGCAAAATTTAAGTGTATTTAGTCATTTAAGTAATCAATTATTCAAGTATTTTATTTTTATTTGTGTCTGGTTTCTTTTGTAATTTGAAATTCGGAGGAGCGTAATGTAATATATATATATATATATTTTTAAAGAGTGTATTTAAAATCTTTAGGCAATTATTTTTCTTCAACGGTCCAATTTTCTAACGGAGAAAGGGAGCGTCTTTTAACGGAAGTAACATCTGTGGAAATAGCTTTTAAGATAACAGTCGGAACTGAGGGCAGTATAGCGTTGTTTCCCATGTCTTTTGTTACGAAGCAGTAAAATAGATATCGTAATTGGCTTCCCGCATTCACATGCACTATGGCTTTGTGAATGTTGCCATGCTTATATAACTTCGGAAGAAAGGAGCGGTTGAAAATTGTTTTTTGTTGTTTTTGTTTTGGCAGTTTTTTGTTGTTTTTTCTTAGATTTTCCTCTTGTTAGCAAGGGGGGGGCGGTCGAATTTTTAGTCTAAAATTTTCGCAGGTCTTAGGATGAGTCATTTGCACCTGGGCAACCGTCAACTGCGGACAATGATTCTATTTTTGATTCGTTTGAGGGGCGGGATTTGTTCGGTTAAATTACAGTGCAAGTCTCCGGTTGGCGAAATTTAATTTTATGCGTTAGTTTTTGACCAGTAATATTTCATGAGAGGAGAAATCGAGTTTTCCTCGGTTCTTGCACGAGTTTAGAAGTCAGTTTTTGGAGTACGGTACAACTAGAGGGAAGAGAATTGTTCAGATAGGGCTTTTGCCCTGCGGCCGAGCTTCACCATTGCGGGTGGCTCGCGCTTGCGATGCTACGGCGACCTACGCCGGTATTTATGAAAGACCGCTTCAAGTTTTGAAGATGTGATGAATTGAGAATTTTCTTAAAATTTGTGCGAGATGTAGAACTTAGAGCGATCTCTTCCTAGCTTGAATACTGACATTTTCTGAAGTGGGTTTTCTTGAAAAATGGATGTTTTCTGCCACCTCGTTGTTGAAAATCGTGTGAAAGGCTTTCCGGTTTTGAGAAGAGAAAATTCAACCTGATGTTGTCGCTTGTACAGTTCTGTGGTCGTTGACAGCTGAAGCACTTGAGTGCCACTTAGTTTATTCACTTGCTTTATCCTTTCGTCTACTTCATATTTCAGAATTTTTGATTTCCGGGCGTTTTAATTTATGGTTGTACAAGATGTCATTTTTCTTGAACTTTATTCTGGAGATGATTACTTATAGGACGAATTCGTGAGTTCGATGGGGGAATTCTTCTGCCGACGTCGCCTATATCTTCTTATGATGATGTATTCCGGTAGTTCAACTGTGAGTTATCTTATATTTTTATTGGTACCCTTTAATATTTGTCAAGTGAGAGTAATTTAATCTTGCGTAACTGGTAGAAAGAGAATTCTATTTGATAATAATGGTTTGTGTCTTAGGAGAATTTAAAATTATTGTCTATAAAATATGAAATTTATATTAATTTTAATTTCTATATTAGTTTAAGTGAGATCCAGTTTAAATAATTCATTTAATGTTCTAGTTATTCTAAGTAATCGTTATTATGTTAAACTGCAAAATTTTATCTTGATAAATGACTCTTGAAGGAAATTTAATAAGGAATATTAATTGCTGTTGTATGTAAGGGAAGTCTGGCCAGCTCTCCTATAAATATATCCAAGATATTAATAAATGAATTTGGTTTTATGTTATTACTTGCATTTTGTTTTCGTGCTACGTAGTTGGTCTGTTCAGTCACTTCATTTGTTTGAGCCGTAAGGCTTTTAAGAAACATGGAGATTTTATCGGGGTTATGAAAAAATGTTTATGCATTTTAGTGTACTCACAATGCGCCCTGTTATTTTTAGAAAATATGTACTAACCACATCTTATTGAATATTTGTTTTAGGTGCCAGGATAGTTAAAACTATTGCTCGATTTTTCGTAGGGAACTGAATGATTTGTTTTTTGAATATTTCTTCCCTGGTGCTTATGAGGCGTTTAATGAATTTGAACTTGTGCTCTTGAGTTAATTTTGAAATGAGTGAATTTTAGAAATGTTTTGGTTGAAAAATAGTATTCAGTTCTACCGAGTACCAGAGAAGATTTATTCCTTCTTATTTTTTTTGGTTGAGATTTATTAAGATGAATTTGCTTTGCTTTGTGTGAGTTGAATGATTTAAGAAAATACTTAATTTAGATATTATTTTGAGCTAGTTCAATCAACCAGTTCCTTCCTCCACTTCTAACTAGATGAATGTTAGTAGTAAGTTATTTATTTTAGTTTGTCCGGCATCAGGGTAGGTCAGAGTTTCAAAAAGTTTAAAAGTGGTAAAAATTAAAACCAGTAAAGTTTTAGTTAGTTAACACCTGTCTCTATAAATTACTTCATTGGCTAAGTGTTTAGCTATTCGATTTTCTGCTTTACTAGCTTACATCGTTGTGATGTTTCGTTCTCGTTGCAGGCATGAACTGTACGAAAAGTCGTAAAGACTTTGTAGTGAATTATTACTAAGAACCACAAAGACAGGGAAAGGGTGTAAAGGACCCTCTTATTAAATCCAATAAAATTAAACAGACGGCATCACTCGTGCTTACGAAAACCAACAATTATGGCTTAAATCAAAGATAATGAATTAACTAAAATTAAGAGAAGTAAGTGTTAGTTTAACGGCTGCACAATTAGAATAACGCGCAAGTTGACTCTGACCTAAAGGCGGCTTAAGAAGCCTAATGACTAGAATAACGCAACGCCGCAGACTACTTCTCGCAATGAAATCAAATTGGAGTGGCCTTCAGGAGAACACGCTTTGATTATACTCTGTAAACCTGCCTTTAAATACTCTCTTCTTTCTACGTCATTTGAATATCCAGCGAGCTAGAAATTTACATTATGGCCTGAAAGCGGAAATGAGGAGATAACTGGTTAGGAAGTAAAACGAGACCTTAAAACTGTAAAAAATTAAGAGCTTGTTAATAAATTAAAATATATTTCTAGTAAAAATTTCATTATGGTTTCATTTGACAGAAAATTTTAATTTACTAGTGTTTTAATGGAAGGAGCGTTTAAATGACTAGAAACCAGAATTCGAGAATATCATTTCTCACGTATCGAAACTGAATTAATTAATTAATTTCATTTAATTAATTAATTTCATTTTCATATCTTTCTTTCAAAAAAGCACATTTTGTTTTCCATAATAAATAGTACCACCAGACTGAGGAACTAGCTATGAGAAGACCTCCAAGTCTTACTCTTGCTGATACATATATGGATTGTTATGAATACAGAGTGTTTGAAATATTAAACTTTTCACTTTGGTTTCAGTACGTTGACGAAAAGTTTACTCTGTTTACCTATATAAAAGAAGATTTAATTAAAGTTCTCTCAACAATGAATTCCGTGGATCATCATAGATCCTGTTATTCTGTAGGAAATGAGGAATGAGCATTTGAACTTGCGATATCCCTAATGTCACTACTGTGTCTATTGCATCTTCATATGTTAGCCTTCCATTACTATTACATACTATTATTCTTCTTAACAGAATCGCGTTTCATTTCATTCTTTCGTTTTCTGTGCACTCCAAGTCAACTCTTGATGAAGAACTCAGCTACTTAAGGGCAGTTGCGATTGACAGTTTTTTACCGTTATTATTGACCAAGTGGCTGAAACAGTTCATCTCAATAAAAACATTCTCTCATTTCAAGCAATTAATAGAATTCAGTAATCATTCCTTACTTTCGATCGTTAACTTTCGAGTTGTTTTGTCTCCCATCAATAAAATTCGCAGTTTCATACTTGGATTCCTAATACGAAGTGCAGGTGGTATATACAGTATTCCATACGGCTTAAATTTACTTAAACTAGGAGAGCCCCGAAATTCCGCACTAATAAGCATGAAATATACGTTAGGAAAAAAGAAATACATAAATATTGCATTTCCCAAAATTATCTGTCAAAACATCCCATTTTCGGTTTTTCTGCAGCCAAAATGATTCGTAAAACGTTTTCTGCTGTTAAGTTAGATTTCTTAGAACTGTTTCATATTCATAAAAATCCTACAGTTCCATTAACTATCCCAATTCTATTTCGTCTTCACCACCCACTTTTAAAGAACTTATTTCATGATTACTTTCACACTTTGTTAACAGATGGCTCCAAGGATTTTTCTCTCTTTCTTAGATTCGAATGTTTTACCTATTGCTATTCCATAAGTAAATGCTTCCCCTTCATTGTTTGCACTCTTGCGGTTCTAAAAAGGGATTCTGTTTAGCCTTTGAAATTACAGTCCAGCAAATTTATGCAACTTACCTTGATTCTTTTTACTACAGTATGATGCACATTGAACATTGGCAAATGTGCTACCAAAATAATAGTTATAATAGTAGTAGAAATAGCAGTTGTAGTAATTAAAAAATCAGATCGCTGTGTAAGGTTTATCCTAATTTCGTAACAGTTATTTTAAGTTCATGCACCTTTCCTATCTCTTATAGTTCCAGCTTACAATTTCCTATCAGAATGTATTTTCAGAAACGCGTTTAAGGCAAATGAGTAAGAGTAGTATTTAAGTCCATGTTTCACTGACTTCGTTAGAGAGCCAGAGTTTCTGACTAGCGCGTTTGCCATTAGGCGACGTCTCTCTCTCTAAGCTACTACTACGCTCGGCCTTTGATAGCTTCGCCGACTTAATTGAGATTTAGGGGCCAACTACTTTGAATCAACTACTCCTGATAGCTACGGCTATATCTTTTAGTTAAACATTAGTTAAGTTTTAATTCTTATTAATTTGAGTTCAAGCCCAAGTGGAAGCTTTGTTGTAAGCTCTGAGATAGGAGCAGACGGTGTTGATCCCTATTTTGAGAAATAAAGGATAATTAACCCTTCTTGAGTCTTGTGTTTCTGTTCACACACTCAAGCCATTATTCGCTTATCGGTGTACAGGGTTCCTCACATTGAACTGTGAAATAAAAGGGTGGAACCCCACAACTGTATATATCACGATTGTTAAAATATTTATTTAGAACTAAGTAAATTAAATGAACCTACTTTTGCTATTATTTATTTATTGGAAGATACATATGTAGGGAATGGCCATACAACTGTATAACTGAACGATGTAGCTATAATGCGCCATCTAGATGAGTGCACAGACAAGTAAGAGCAACAATGCCCAACGTAACGATTTTTCTTCTTTTCTTTTTCTGATCACTTTTAATTCATGTAAATAAATCGTAGTTTAGTAGTAACTTGATGAGTATTACTGATGTTTTTTCCATATATATGTTTGGCTTGCTTTTCTTGATACATCTGAAGCACATTATTGTGTTTCCATAGTAATGGCACCTAGATGTTCTTTTGTCAGTTTCTGAATAGGAAAACCAAATAAGTCCGCTAACAAAATACGAATTACTTTTTATAATTCTGTGTATTTTGTGTAAATAATTCATATATTGAATATTAAAAGCAAACATTTATAATTATTAATGGCTATATTCATTATACATATTACATATATAATATATATTTTGTCTCCTTACGGTATGCCTTCATGGAGTAATTAGAAGACATGTCCAGCTGGCATTCGGTAGGTCCGGAATTCGAATCCTAGAGTGGACACTGCTGATTTTCTCACTACACATATATGTTTGCATTTTGATTTATAAGCCCAAAAAAACTTTCCGTAAATTTAGGATATTATTTTATCTCTTATATATTTTTTCGCATTACTTGACATATTATCATTTGATGAGGAATTAAAAGCACTCCTTCCAGGTCTCCTTGTTCTGTAGTGTTCATCACATCTAGCTAGGTACTGAAAGACATCAGACTTGACTCGCGGATTTGACTTTAAAAGATTTACATTAAAAAATATATATATAGTGGCATTTTAACGCATAAAAAATTTTATCCATGAGAAAAAGCATTAGAAAATTTATCATTATTATTGTAGCTAACGAAATTTATATCAGATCTATATAACTGAATATTCGCGACTTCGCGTATGCATCACAGGGTTTTAGAATTAATGCTGTTATTACAGTATGAACATTCAGGTAATTATTGCAAAAAGTTTTGCTCTGTATGTTGAAAAAGGAATAATAATGCATAATATTGAAAATATGGTGTTGAAAAAGGAAAAAAAAATGTATTGCATTATTAGAGATCCTGTTATAATGACACTACGTACGGATCCTGAAGCCGATAATGAAAGTTTCTGGAAATTTTACGTTTATATTAGATTCACTCGGCCATTGATCAACTAAATTTTCTCATCGAAGCTTAGAATTCTGTTGTCAGTAGATGTATTAAAAGAAGCAAGTATCCATTCAATCATAACCAAACAGAAAAGAAAACACCTCATTAACGGATTTCAAGAGTATTTAGATGATCTGTTATAGTCTTTTTACAGTCAGTATTTTTGTCTCTGAGTATTTGAGTACTCTGAGTATCATTTTAAACTTCCAACAAAGAGTTATAACAAAATGTGCCCTTATTTTGCCCTCTGTAACCTAAGTTCACAAAATTGTTTTGTAAAATCGATAGACTTTCTTGCTGAATGAAATAATATTTTGATCTCATGTAATAAATGTTTGCATTTAAAATTTCCTGAGTTTATTGTAGGAAATTAACAAGTTTTGGTATAGGAGCTTTGTTGAAACATGAAATGGATAAAAAATTTACAAAACTTTGCAATTACATCATTTCACTAAAACGTATTTAAAATGTAGAAAGAATTAAAGCTTAAATAATCTGTTTTAATTATGTAAAGCTTTAGACTCATATTATAACAAGGATCTTAAATTCTCGATAAGATTAATTTGTAGTGATAGTTCGCACAAATAATTAACATAATATTAAACCCTGAAACGCTGCAACTGTTCTGGAGGGAAAAGGGCAAAGATCATTCCATACTCATGCTATATCATCACTGTCGTAAGTATATTTCCCTCTACTGTATTAAATCAAGATGTAAGCCACGTAAAGCAGAAACTTTGTTTCTTTCAGCAATATGGGATACAAATTTGACACGCCACACTACACGTACTTCCAAGACTCTCGTCATGAAATTTATTCCAGACGAAGTAATTCCATTACCCGTGATCCTAGCACATTATATCATAATCTCCTCATCCCATTATTTCCAGAAGAGAGGTCAAGCAGAAAATACAACTATACGAAATGTATAGGGCACTATTTCTAGCAGTTTGTCATACATTTCCTGAATCTAACTTCTTAGATCGTAGAATGACGAGTTATCTTTCGTTTCTTGCTTAAAACATGATTTATTGCTTATTGAGGGAAAGAAGTTTGAATGATGATCTAGATTATGGGAAGGTTCTAAATTTATTTTTCAAGAACTTTTGTTTCCAAATTTTATGATAAATTTGATACTTTCCTTGGCAGTTATCTAATATGTAAAATTATGTTCCTATAATTTAGTGGAATATGTTTTTGGAAGCGTATTTATTGGGCCACATTTAACTTTTATGAATGGAAGATTAAACCGTTAAGAGTGATACAATATCTTATTCAAAATATCTAATTTTCTAAATATTCCCCGTTTACAGCTTTTGCTTTACAATCATTTTAGTAGTATATTTAACGAACGGCCGTTATATGACACTGATTAATATCTTTGCTAAAAGAGAGAAAAAGAGACAGCCAGAGTGAGGCATTTAAAATCCGCTGGCATGAAAATCCTCTCAAGAGGTTGATAATAGCGAAAGAAGGATACCATTGCTTCAGCTTGCAGTCCTTGTCGTGTTCATCATCAGGTTGTGTGTGGAGTTAGAGAAAGATGTATTGTACTAGTGACTAAAGCCTATGACGGGGCTCAAATATACCTATCACCCTACCATATTTATTCGCGAGATCTGTTCACGTACTTGATGAAGGAAATTGAGACAAGTGACAGCGAAAATAACATTTTGGTATTTTAAAAATCTTTTATATATCAGCTGTATGTTAATATGTAAGAGTGCACTCTTGTAGAGAGTTTTCTCCCGCCTTTCCGCATGCCTTCTTGGTGTAACTGGAAGCTCGCCCGATGCGTATTCTGGAGATCCGGAGTTCGAATTTCGGCCAGGGTACTGTAGATTTCTTCAGGTTCCTGGCATAGAAAAATTGTAAAAGACTTTTCAAGTGGCGCCCGAACTAAAGGCTGGCTGACGATAATTCGTCACCAGCTGGATTTAGTGATTGGGTCTCCTAATCTCCAGTAGCCCTATAAAAGGGGGGAGTACATAAGGTATTTCCTCCCTCCATTCCGTATGCCTTCGTGGTGCAACTGGAAGCACGCTCGACGCATATTCGGGAAGTCCGGAGTTCGAATCAAGCGAGGATATTTTCGGATTCCTTCATTTTCCTGACGCTGAAAAATTTTAATGACTCTGCATGTTAAAGAGGTTTTGATCATCAGTTAAGTGCATAAAAATATAAATTTATTTTCAGTGACACAAATTAACTAAATATATTAAGGCTATAAGCGGTCAGAGGTAAATTTTATTTTACAGGCAGATTTACGATTACACTGCAAGGCTCTGGTAAGCATTTCTTTTCAACATGGTCATCGCACTTGTACAAATATTAGTTCCCAACAAAAGCATCAGTCCTCCTTTGTTACTTTAAAGTATTGATGTGCACTGATAAACTAGGCATCAAGTATCTGAAACTACGTCATGGCGGCTTGCTGAATGTCAGTATCTGTCGTAAATTTATTACTACTCGAGTTCTTTTTCAAAGGTTCGATGAAATGGAAATATCTGTGTGCAAGATCTGGGATGTAGAGAACGATGCAGTACTTCCAATGAACGAGGTGACAATCACACAAGGGAAAGGAGGTGACAATCACGTACAATGTGACTGCGTGTGGTCGAGAGTTGTCCTATAACGTACTGTCTCACCACATCTTTTAAGAAACGTCCTGGTCCGTTCTGGAAATTGTCTCGCACAACTATCTTAATTTATACTAATAATTGGATGGATCCACATAGTTCCTTTTGTGAGGAAATCAACCAGCAAGACGCTTTGGTGTTCTAAATGTGTCGCCATAACTTTCTTTGCAACTGGTGCTGTTTTGAATTTCTTGAAATAGGGTTAAACTTGCAATTTTCATGTTATGGTCGCCTGCTTTGTCTCAGGTGTCACATGATACTCTCCCATTTCATCTTCTATAACATTACAGACAGGAATCAAACGTCTTTCTCAGTAAACCCCCTCAGGTGCAGCTTGTCATCCTCGTGTGTTTGTGATCATCTGTGAGCTATTTAGATATTCATCGTATGAATTGCTCAAGAGCGTTACTGTACACTTGCTTTTTGAGAAGTAGAATCGTTGTCCAATGTAAGAATCCTCGTCATTTATGGCAGACAATTGTCCTAACCAGATAGCTGCTCATCATGCATATTTACACTGCCTTTTTCGAACTCAATGCACCAAAAAACATGTTTATTTGACATGACATTAATACCATATGTTTCAACAAACTGACGATTAATTTTCTGCCAAGATTCTTTCAGACGCAGACTTACATCACACTTCAACGTCTGCCGTGCTGCAGTTAGAACACCCATCTTGTAACTGACATTTTGCTCTGCTGACGCAACAACTACGCCACCTTCAAGCGACTTCCCAATGTTGTTGTCGTTTTCTACTTTCCTTGTAAAAATATGAATAACGGTGGATTTATTTCACCTATAAAGAATTTTTGACTTCCCCCTCCCGAAAATCAAAATAAATTTCAGTGTGATTCAACTATAATGTTGAATTATTGAGTAATTTAAGACGTGAATTCATATAATATTCAGAATTACCTAGGCATTTGAAATTCTAGGTAGCATTGCATAAATTTAATAAAAATGGTCCAGGTGCTATACGCATTATATGTAATAGGTTAGTCGTGTGCTTTCCATTTGGAATTAAAGAATGAAAAGTTTTATTAATGTTGTTGCATTAATTAGTGATTTCATTTATTATTAAATATTGTATGAAATTCTGATTCTGTACTTAATTTAAATGTTCTTGCTCTAATGTGGATTATATCATTACTGTTTATAAAACTTGAGATAGCAGATTTCTCAAAATATGATTTGGTAAAATTATGAAACTAGGAAAATACTGTATAATTCTGTTTCAGAGGGTTTTCAAAGTGTGGCAAAGTTTTTCTTTTTTTATTTCCATGGAATTGCTTTGAATTTTTGAAATGTTTTTGTTAATTCCACAAAAAATTAACTTGCAACTCTTAGAATTCTAAAAAAAAAAAAAAAAAAAGG
>KK116940.1:96143-119892 GCA_000611955.2 Stegodyphus mimosarum
GTTCATAGCGGATGTGCCGGAGCGCCATGTGCCGGAGGAACAATACAGGTCATTTTAGCAGTATGTTTTCTGGCAGAATACAGCTCAAGGTAAGTCAGACAATTAGAAATAGCCAGAGCGTCCTCGGCACCCTTCTCCCTCAGGACATCCGCCTCTTCATTTCCCCAAATGTCCAAATGTGAGGGGATCCACTGAATATGTACATCAGAAGAAATCGAGAATTATTGTAATTTAGTGAGAATTGAAGTTCCAATCTTGCCACAAATGTTACACCAGTTTGACAAATGTTGTATGTGTAAAGTTTTGGTTAAACTAACAAAGTTTTATTTTAATTTAAATCTTTCTATCTCTTCTCTGTTTCAACTTCCCGTCAGAAGAAGCGCGCGTTTTCAGCTTATGCTAATTTGAAGTAGAGCCAAGTACTATTTAAACCAGAAGTAGAAACCTCTCAGGGTGAGAGAGCTTTTAGTCTCAGATCACGGTCATTCTGTTCGACGTTCGCCTGACCAGCTAGCAGATAATTTCTAAGCCATAGTGATTGCTTATTGAAATAAATTGAAGTGCGCTAGTATTAGTATTTCTTGCTACGCACCATTTAGTTAGAGGCCAACTCCGCGATTTAGCTCTGTGAGCAAGGTTTAATTAAATTTCTATTTAGCTTAGTTTAAATTTATCTGATTGTTCATTTAGACCCAAGTGTGGTCCTTTTACTTTCTGTATCCCTCCCGAGTTGGGAAGTAAAATTTTAAGATAAATTATCATTAGTCTCTAGAACAGGTGTTGGCCACCTATGACATGCATGCCAGGTTTGGCACGAGGTACAATTCTCAGTGGCACCCTACACCATTCTACAAAGTGATCAAGCAAAGATAAATCGTCTTGTCTCTCCTCTCTGTGCCGTCAGAAAAGCTTAGTTGCCAAAATTTCGTCATAGAGCACTTAATTTCTGTAACGAACACTGTTATTAAAATCGTAAATTTCATAGTATCTCATTATTCATTGGTACACAGGCAATTTAAATCTCTTTTAGAAGAAATGGAAAGCGAATGTGTCGATCTTCCCTTATTGGCTCCCATGTTTATTGGCCTTGTTGAGGTAATGTCTTGAATAAATTTATGTCATGCATGGAGCACATTAAAGTTTTTTTTAATGAGAAGAATCAACATTTCCCCGTATTGAACGATAAAGAAGGGTTATGCAAGTTGATGTTCCTGACTGACATAACTAAACATCTTAATGAGCTAAGGACTGCAAGGAAAGGGACAAACAATGTTTGAACCTTTTGAGCTTTGCTACAAAATTAAATATACAGGGTGTTTATAAAGTCCCGGACCCATTCTGATGTTTAATATTTCATAAAATAATAAAGATAGATTAAAATTAATAACATAAGTGGCTAGATAGACTCAAAAAGTTTCATGACCCTTGTCAATGAACTTCGACGTGTGCCCCCTTCGTCGCACGGAGAATATCAAGTCGATATTCAATTTCACGCCAGGTACCGGCAAGCATGTCGGCATCCACAGAGGCTATTGCGGTTGTAATTCTGGCTTTTAGGTCATCAATGTTCGACACTTTCCTCCTGTAAACGTTGTCCTTTACAAATCCCCAAAGGGAAAAGTCCAGCGGCGTTACATCAGGTGATCTGGGTGGCCAAGGAATCGGACCTCCTTGCCCCATCCAACATCATGTAAAATGGTCATTCAAAGAACTACGAACTATGGTACCCTAATGAGGTGGTGCACCATCTTGTTGCAAAAATACATGTGGCTGAAGCTCTTCTAGATGTAGAAATACGAAATTTTCCAACATGTCTAAATATACGACTGATGAGATCGTCTTGTCCGTAAAAGAGAAAGGTCCAATGACTCGGTCGTGCATTAGTCCACACCTCACATTAACCTTTGGGGAATCCCTTTGTGCCTCATGGCATTCATGGGGGTTTTCAGATCCCCCTATGCGCACATTATGGCGATTAACAATGCCAGAAAGATGAAAGGATGCTTCGTCGGAGAACATTATGCGCTTCAGAAATTCAACATCATCTTCTATCGTTCTTAGCATATCTGTTGCAAAAGCCATCCTCCTAGGCCTATAATAATAGGCAATAGTTGCCAAAAACTAAAGAGAGAAAAATGCAATTAATAAGCAGACGATATTTAGAAAAGTACAGATATTTAGACTGGAAAATGAAATTATCTGAAATTAACCACACGCGCAGACTATATTTACAAAAGTAAAGATATTCAAACCTGAAAAGGAAAATATATAAGTTATTCCATCAATAAATGCCATAAGTTTGTTTATATCTTCATTATTTTATGAGTTATTAAACATCAAAATGGGTCCGGGACTTTATAAACACCCTGTATTTTCCCGTGATATTAATATTAGCATCTATAAATATTTCCCAATTGTTAAGAGCTTGCAAATACATCGCCTTATACAGAGATGAACTTCGAACCTACTTTGAAGCACTTAAGAAGAAATTTTCCAAAAGATGCAAAGACTTTAAAGCTTGTATGCCCAGGACTTAAAAGAGAAGGGCTAGCTCATAGACCTTTTCCCCCTGAAACAGGCAGTGGGGAATGATGACGTAGCCACGATGACACTGAGCGCGGAGATGCAATTCACAACATAGAAATTAGCGTTTTAAATTTGAAGAACCAGCGTTTAAAATAAGCTGTGTGTGAAAGATAGCTATAATTTGGAAGAGACAATGTTACTGCAGTATGCATTTTACATTGAACATTAAAAAAATTAACAGTACTTACTCAATTTTAAAATAACAGACAAAATGCGCTACTCTTAGCATAAAGTTCCTTTTTTTTAATTTGCAGGGATTTTTTTTTTCTTTACATGCCTGTTTATTTCTAATCATTTATTTATCTGCATGTTAACTAAGAGAACTCTACTACTGCTTCTAAGATAACTATAATAACAACTATTTAAAATTAACCAAAAACAACCTTAAATTGGCATAGATTTAAACATGTATGGTTATATATGGCAAAATTTCTGCTAATCTAAGTTTGAGTTTCAGCCTAACTGTAAATTTTACATTGGCATATTTTTCTTCCGATTCAACATAATAATAGATATTTTTTTAAATAATTTTGTAACTTAGGCTATCATCATATTACATTTAAATAAATACACGTAAGATTGTTATCTTAATTTAGACAAAACAACTTTACTCACAGTACCTAAAACATTATTTAATTTTTCAAAAGTGGAGATTAAGGAGACAAGTCTTCTTATGCCAATTACTTTAATGTTATACTATTACTATATTTTATCTAGAATGCTAAGCTAGCACAAAATCGAATTAATAATAACACAGGATACGATAAAAATAACTTAATAAAATTAGTTCTTATTTGAAATATGCTTTATGCTATTAACTTCTAAAATGTCATCTAAAAATATTTCAAATCAAAACATCTTATATATGCTTACTTGTACAGTCGCAATTCAACTACAAGCTGTTGAAATATTATTTATTGGCTTCCACATTCGAAGCAATCCACTTTTTTGCCTTTTGGGTTGCTTTTCTTTGGGAAAAAACATATGCATTTCTATTTAAGAAACGTATTCTAATAAAAGTTCGTACTCTGCAAAATAAACGAATTGTTTTTCTGTTAACTTCAGGATAATGTTTCTGCAGTTTATTAATTAAAGAGCCAATTACATGCTTCCCTTTGTAGTAAGTTGTATCATGAACTGCACAAAATATTTTTTCGAACTCGTAAACTGTATTCATCCATGAATGGGAAGGTGTAGTCAAACCTCCTAAGGACAATAATTTAATCCATTCTGAATTAAATATTGGTTCATCAGCACTATTTTTAGATATTGTTCCCAATGACGGGTCTTTGTCTCGCACACGGTAGGCAATATAACCTGCAACATATGTTAATGCTTCTTTTTCGGCGGTCGAAAATTGTCTGGCGGAATTCAATTCTAATTCCCAAGCCATAGGAGAAGGTTCCTCTATGAAATCCAAATCCAAATCATCAATAGTATTTAATGGAAAAGCATCTTCCTCCTCAGTTTTCAAAGCCCTTTCAAGTAGTTCTGATGTTAAATATGAGTCAATATTTCTGCTTTCTTTAGTCGTGCACACTTTTGAAGATAATTTTGGCAGCTTATTAGCGAGTATTAATTGCTTTAAGCGGCGTATAACTTCACTAGGTGATGGATGACCATTAAAACAACCAAGCCCTCGAATCTGACTAAAGAGACTTTCAAGTGCATCCTGAGTTAATCTAGATGTTAAAATATATTTAGCGTCATACGATGATTTCAGATCCTGGTGTAGGCCAAAAAGAGAATTTATTGAAATTATTATTCCTTTTTGGAAAGGCAACATGTTGGATTTTTCCTGAACTCTTAATCCACCAATGACTATCTTCATTAATTCCAAAACTTGAATTTGTTTTTCATGATGTTCATTTAATCCAAATGCTGCTTTAAGTATTTTATCTGAAGGAGGGTATGGCTTGGTACTATTCATAATATCGAAAAAACTGTCGATTAACTCAAAGAAGTCAGATGCTTTATGATTTCCTGTAAGGTGGAGTATACCTTTTGCGGTAGTTCTTGAAAATAATGTTTTCGCTGGAGCGACTTTCTGTCTCTCGTTTCCCTTGACCATTAAATAATTTGGTTTTAGTTTGTGACACAATTTAATTTCTCCGGAATCTCTATTTAAAACCTCTTTAATAAAATTAACATTTAAAACAGTTCCATCTTCTAAAATAAATCCTTTATCTAAAAAGTGGTTTCTCAGTAATTTGAGGCAGTGCGCTAAATCTGCAAAAACCCATATTTTTTTCGTTTGCAATACTGGATTTGGAAACTCAGAACTATTGATCGAAATCTGTAACTCTTTCCACAAAGTACTAGATCCTCCTAAATCAGACACTATTGCTTTCACTTCTACTCCAGATGACTGAGTATATCTTATGAGTGAAAAAAGTTCTTGCTTCATTGGAGTATTAAAATAAAAAAAATATTGGTTGTTTCCACTGCGAAATGAGACCTCTGATTAAAACAAACTGCACTTTTTGAAAAGGACCAAGTATTTAGTCCAGTTTAGAGTCATAACAGAGTTTAGAATCTATATGCATTTCGTCGAAACTGAGAACGCATATTTTTTCTACAGAATTCAAATATTCGCATCTTTCCTTCATTACAGCAAGAACATCACTCTGAATTCCTGGGCTACATGAAAATTTAGCGCACCATCTCTTTAATGTGCTAGTGCTAGGTAAAGGAATTCCCATTTTTTCTTTCCAAAAATCGTAGCTTTTAGATGACAGAGCTCTTATGACAATACAGCGTGAAATATCTTCACTAGTCCACCTGATTTTTTCCTTCTTTTCTAGCAATGCGTTAATCTGCGTCTTTGTAAAAATATGCTGTAGGCGTTTTTCCAAATTCTCCGATCTGTGCTGTTTTTTCCTAAATTTTGCTGTTTGAGATTTTAATTTTTGAATTTCCGATACAAATTTCTTTCTAGATGTCGTCCACCTTTTTTGTCGATGAGCAAACATTCTAAAATTTTTCTTTTCTCTATTTTTCAATATTTTATTACAATTTTCTAAGAATATAATTTTGTTCTTGAAATTATCAATGCAATCTTGTTTATCTTTACAATTAGGGCATTCAGAGATATGGTCACTTACGGCATTATCGTTTGTAAGTTTTATTTCAAAATTATTCACATTTGATTTATTATTGTCAGCTTTAATTTCGTTCTCGGCCTCAAAATAAATTTTCTTTGGACTTAACTCGTGTAGTCTTTCAAAAGCACTCTGCATTAGTTTTCTTTTCAAATGTCTCCGATTTCTTGGTGTTATTTCGTTTACATCACACGATAAATTTACTTTCGGCACAGCATTGCATTTCAACAGTTTCCTTTGTGGCAATCCAAGCCAGCGATTTCTCATATCATCTTCATAATCACTACACAGAAAATGTTCGCTGCAAATTCTTGCGTTTTTTACATTAATAAAATCTTGTCTTCGACATTTATGTATCCATTCTTTCGTCAAAATCAAATTGTCCTTTGGGAAAGCATTGTAGAGACATTAGGTTATTTCGGAAGCAGGAGACATGAAAATGAGCAACGCCTTCGCCGGGAATCGAACCACGGACCTCTCGGTTACGCGTCGAGCATGCAGACCACTACACCACGAAGGCATGCGAAGAAGGCGGGAGAAATACCTTATATACTCCCCTTTTTAAAGGGCGACTGGGGTTTTGGGGAACCCAATCGCCAAATCGCGGTGGTGGAGAATCATCATCCACCACCTTTTTAGTTCGGGCGCCAGTGTAGAGACATTAGGTTATTTCGGAAGCAGGAGACATGAAAATGAGCAACGCCTTCGCCGGGAATCGAACCACGGACCTCTCGGTTACGCGTCGAGCATGCAGACCACTACACCACGAAGGCATGCGAAGAAGGCGGGAGAAATACCTTATAGCATGAAATACAATATTTCTTCCTTTCGTATTTCTATAAGTGTTACGGCATGTTGCTACAGCACAAGAAGCCATATTACATAAAGGATACTTTAAATGCAGAATTTAAAAGGAAAACTGACTAAAACTATATATATACATATATATACACGAATTATTTTAAATATTTGCATTATTAGAAAACAAATATGTATGATTAAAATTAATTTGAGATATGCGACCTCCAGAAAATCGTCTCGCAAACTGAATGAAACTACAGTTTTAAACGGGCGAAATCAAAGCAGGTGCATAACAGTGACGTCAGATTAATACCCGTTATCCCCCTCCATGAGGCTCGCGTCGGCGAGGAGTCGAACAAAGGAATGACCTAGCCCTTTCTATTTATCCCTCTTGTATGCCTATATTTTCCTTCCGAACCAGATCGAACCAGATTTAATAGACCCATTAATAATCCCATCCGATTTGCTAATTTTTGAGTCGATGGAAGTTGGTAATTTTGAAATGGAGCTTATTGAACTAACATAAATTATGTAAAGCAAAATTCAAGGAATTACAAAAAAAATCTTGAATACAATCCTGTCGATAAATCTACAGCTATTTAAATTGCTGGGTGTCAGTGAAAGAGGGATTTAATTGTTTGAAGAAAATTGCACATGCTCTGCTTTCCGCTTTTGGTTCCACATATCTATGGGAACACATAGTTTCTCAAATGAAAAGTATTTTGAGTTCACAAATAAGTTGCTTAATGACTGAATATTCAGTATAGGGAGAAAGTTCGCATTAAAATTTAAATTTTTTATTTAAGTATATTGAAGAAATGCTAATTTCTTATGTTGTTTATTTTTTATTTTAATAAATATCCTTAAAAGATACATAATACATAATGTATGTAAAATTTTAATTTTTTACTTGTTGAAGAAGAGTTACATTTATGGTGTTCATTTTTATATTAAAATATCTTCAAGTGATGCATAATTAATATGTAATAAAATTCTGAATCTGTATTTTTGTCCTCTATTCCCTAACTCTGCACGCATTGCCACAGGAATCAAATTGTTTAAAATATTTCCTACTGTGCGCCATCCTGAATCATATTGGTAGATTGGTTTTTTCACACCATAGCTACTCTGCCATGCTAACTTCAGATACTGAATTATGTGTTTTACTAAGCAAATAGTAACTTCAAAGTACTGAAGGCAATTCTTGTAATATATTTTCATTTACATTCATTCAAGTTACAGTAAGAAACACCGTCTACCGAAGCATCTCAACAAAACTTTAGAATCTCCAAATTATTATATAAGTTACTGAATAACAGTTTTTGAATAAATTACTTTCAAGAAATATTTTGAGACTATTTTAGTAGGCAAGACTTTTAAATAGAGAAAATATTATAGGCTAAAAAAATCTGGAGTTTGTGTTTCATCACACTAAGCACATTACATTAGCAATACGATCCATCCAAGACCTATGAGGTCTAGCAGCCCATAACACGGCTTTTGTAGTGTCTCGTTCCGGAAGCAATACGGAAGGCCGAAGCTTCCAAGACTCAATTATTTAATATGTAGCAATCACACAGCCCGAGAGAGACTTGACAATACCCTTATTGTCCCTACCAAACCTATGTGTTTCTCGCATTGTGAAACCACGACGGTATCTAAAGCCATCAAATTTTGAATAACGTAGTTCTGCACCCCGAACATGGGCACTTGGAAGCCCAAATTTTGAATTCCGAATTTGTTTTATTATCCGAATTTGTTTTATTATCTCTTTCATATTTTGTGACCGAATTTCTGATGAGCCAAGTCAACGATTTCAAAGCGAGCAACGACAACGCTGCACAGAGAAAAACAATTTTATCTCCAGCGCGCGGACTGTCTATCGGAAACTCTAAATGTTGTTTTAAAATATTTTGTGATACTGCTGTTGAATTTAATTGTATATGGTCTAAGTACGAAGAGCATGGTATTTAATAAATGAAGGAAACCCACAAAACGTTAAAAAAGTCCCTTTGGGCATAATATAAAATCTGAAAGCTTTCAAATTTTATTTTTATTTATTTGTTTATTTTTATCAAAAATATTTTGAATAGTTTTTTTTCAAAACAAGCCAGCTTTAAAAAAAGATGACCAATAGTACGTGTGAAAGAAAATCAGTCATTCCTCTAACATTTAATAACTGATATTCGCAAATAAAATTGATAAGTGCCTGAAAACAAATGTGAACTACTCTACTAATCATAAATATTTATTATGCATCATTGCAAAAAATGCGAAAAAAAAAAGAAATTTTGTATGAATAAATCTCAATAAATGCTTATCTAGAATTTTAAGTATAACGATAACTGCTGTAATTCACTGAAGATTCTACCCTTGTTCTTCGACTCAACAACGTTTTTCAAGCTGTTGAGTCAAAAGAGCTTTGGGAACCGGAATGAAATGAGAAATTAACTGAAAGAAATGTAAGCGATGTTTCTGATTATTACTATTATATCATCTATTTTTTTAAAGATATATTTAAATCTACATCTTATTTTTGTTAATTTATAATTGCGAAACAACTTTTCATCTGAACTTCTATAAAATTATGTTAAGCCGCATAGTTTTATTTTCTCGTTTTTCAGTTAAAAACATAAATAAAATAAGATATAAACCAGCAGTTTTGGGATCCATTTAAAAATTTCCGTTGGGTTCACTCAGCAATGCGTAACTCATACTTATGTTTAAAAAACAAATGGTTACTTTTTTTTTCTTTTTAAATTCGTTGGTTGTCTTTTAAAAGAGGAGTGGTAAATATGGCATGCTGAAAGTAAGATTTAGGGGCTTTGAAATTAAATTATTAAATTATTATTAGCTTCTAATTATTATTATGAATTTAAGTTTAGGTAAAATGTTATTTAATGGGTTGACCATTCACAGTAACGGATTTATGAAGTGGAAGACCCACCTCACCTGAAATTTTGGGGATCCCTCAACGTAAGACAACTGCATATACACTTACAAAAAGTCTGAAAGCTTTCAGATTTTGCATTACGCCCAAAGAGGCTTATTTTAACGTTTTGAGGGTTACCTTTATTTATTAAATATCATGTTCTTCGCACTTAAACCATAAAAGGCAGTTCAACAGCTATATATCAAAATAATTTTAAAATGAGCATATCTTTAGAATTTTCGATACACAGTCTCGCGCGCTGCAGATAATTTTTTTTTGGTATAGTGTTGCCATTTCTCGCTTTGAAATCGTTGAGTTTGTTAATTAAAAATTCGCTAACGTGTTACAAAATATGAAAAAGATAGTAAAACAAATTACAAATTAGGCTTCCAGATGCCCATATTCGGTGGATGATTAAGTTATTTAAAATTTGATGGGTCTAGGTACCGTTGTTTTATCAGAATGCAAGAAACATATATACATTTATGCAGATTCTTCATTATTTAATTTCTTTGAATATAATACAGGGCTCTAATATTTCGTGGCAACAATTTGAAAAGTGAAACCGACATTTATAGTGAACCAACGCAAATTGCCAGAACGAAATTAATAGTCCTCCTGGGCAAATTGCCTCTTTAGACTTAAAAAAAAGGTTATTTGAAAGACCCTGGCGATTGTGACCTGCGTGACGAATAAATATACCTCTGAATATTGAAATCTCAAACATAAATTATTTAATGATTTGCAAGTCCCTCGCGATTGCCACCTACGTGACACATTAACCGTATCTTTGAAAATCCGGATTTCAAAAGCCTATTATTTACTAATTTTAAATTATTTATTATACTTTTATTCAGTTTTATGATTTAACCGCCAAATTATAACTCTAATGTCAATAAAACAATGGCATTGTGCTTTAATTAATATAATTCTGAACTGTTTTGATGAAAACCGAGATTTATTATATTAAGTCTATTTATTATGTTGATAATGTATAGAGAATGATTATTTACGATTTCATAACCTATAATGAAACGTTAATGAAGTGGAAAATTCCATTTCATGAAATATGACAGCCTTTCAAATAAATCAAAACCATAATTAGATGTGGAATGGCGTTACTGCGCTACTCGAGCAATATTAAGCAGACTGTGTTAAAATGTTTAGTGTTTCGAAAGGATTTAGAAAATAGAAATCGCTGTTTTATACTCAGATTTCTTCCGGGTAGTTATTCAATACAGCTGAGTTAAAAAGGAAGAAAATATATAAAGAATAAAAAGCCCGATATTCCCCAATGTATTTTCACAAACTTAGTTTTGGATAATGTTTCATTCCGTTATTTACCAAGAGATGGCGCTATATGTAATATCGCCGAGTTCAGTCGTGGCCAATGGGTTTTTAATCAGGAAAAAATTTCATAGTTTCGAGACGGGGCGATCTAATCAGTCTTTTATTTACCTGTTACCCATTTATTTTTGTTTCACGAATATAGAAACTACTTTTATTCAAGTTTTGGTATTTATTAACATTTTCTACGTTTTTCTTGTTTAATTTATAAAATACATAAAAAACTAATCTAAGTTTAAATAAATGTTTATGTATTTTCCAGTTTTGGAGTGGGAACGTAGGGGAATGATTGTCTAGCAATGGTGAAAACGGTGCATGGAGAGCAAAAAAAAGTGAAAACCCTTGCTGTAGAACATGGCTTAATGCGCTATATTTAGAAATTCTTCTATCTGAAATAAAATAAATAAATAAATAAATAAAAATTAAAAATTTTTAAAAAAATGAAAAAGTCTGCAAATTTTCAGATTTTAATGGTAACATTTTATTGCGTGAATTTGGTAATAAATGTTGTTATTTCTTCAATGGATTTGTTAGAATTATCGATTCTGGATCTTTGTTTTATACAATATTCTCGGTTATGTGGTAAACGTTAATCTGTTTATGCAAGATAATCAAGATTTTATTTTCCCAAAAGGGACCTTAGACCCGAATGGGATATTTGTCTCGTAACGGCATTTTTAGTTGAATCATTATAAACGGCGTATCACTTTTCAGATTGTTGCAACCAAATATTATCGCCTTGTATAATATTTAAAGAAATTAACTAATGAAAAACCTCCACAAATGTATGCATATTTCTCGCATTGTAAAAGACCAACGGTATCTAGAGCCATCAAATTTTGATTAACGCAGTCCTCCATTTTGATTAACAAACTCAACGATTTCAAGCGAGCAGTGGCAACACTGTACGAAAAAAAAATTATCTCCAGTTCGCGAGACTGTGTATCGGAAATTCTAAAGATATGCTCATTTTAAATACTTCGCGCTTTTGCTCTTGAATTAAATTTTACACTGGTGTGCAAAAATTAAGGACGAAGTCGAAAAAATAGTATATCAGCTGAACGAAGAGGCAGAGCGGACAGAAAGACCAATGAGGAGATTAAGTAAGGTGATGTACGGTAGCACATGCGCAGATATGCAGGTAGACGTAATGGGGGAGTGTCTGAGTAGTAAAGCATGTTGTCGGTGTAAGACCAGTATTTCTGGCAAAGAGATTGCACGCCGTATAGCAGTTAAAATCACACCGAGTTGCTGCCTCAGCGAGAAATGGCGAATAATCAATCTGTTAGACGACATCTGGATGCTTTTACCCGAGGTCGAATCATTAGGAAGTTGGAGGTCGAATCATTGGGAAGTTGGAGGAAGGCCGCAGTGTGACATGTGTGGCTGCAGAGTTCGGAATTGCTCACAGCATCGTTTCACGACTTTGGAGACAATTTCAAACTACAGGAACAGCTATCCGGGGGTTTAGTAGTGGTCGTCCACGAGGAACCACACCCGCAGATGACCGGTATATTGCCTTACAGGCCATAAGAAACAGGCGGCAGACAGCGGGAGAAATCGCTAGACACACGACACAGGCGACTGGACGACCGATATCGCGTTTTACCGTGGCCAGAAGACTGCACGGTGGTGGTCTGTTTGCACGACGCCCTGTACGGTGTGTACCTCTAACGCCTGCCCATCGGAGAAGGCGTTGTCTGTGGTGCCGGGAACACCGGAATTGGAGAGACAATGAATGGGGATGAGTACTCCTTACAGATGAGAGCAGATTTAGTCTGAGTAACGGTTCTCATCGCATACTCATCTGGAGAGAGCGGGGAAGCCGCAATCATCCCTCGAACATCATTGAAAGGGACAGGTATGGAGGTGGTGGTGTTCTCGTTTGGGAAGGCATCATGCTTGGTAGTCGTACAGACCTTCACAACTTGGACGCAGGTTCAGTCAACGGGACCCGTTACTGTAACGAGATTCTTCTTCCATATGTGCGTCTTTTTAGAGGCGCTATGGGTCCGCAGTTCCTTTTCATGGACGACAATGCACCATGTCATCGCACAGTAGCTGCCGAACAGCTCTTAGAGAGTTAGGATATTGAACGTATGGATTGGCCGGCATGATCTCCGGATCTCAATCCCATCGAGCATGTATGGGATTTTTTAGGCAGACGCTTGGCAGCTCGTACTTTATCACTAGTAATGATTCCGGAGCTTCGATTGGCGTTGCAAGACGAATGGGCAGCAACGCCTCAACAACTCATTTATACCCTCATTCTCAGCATGGGTAAGACGGTGTGAAATCTGCCTAGCAGTCAGGGGAGATCATATCCCCTATTAAAGACCGGATGTTTCTTGCTGGACACTCATCACAGGGATGTTTCGGCCTTCAGTCGCATTGCGCTCCATGCTACTTTTTCAATAAAGCTTCTTTTTATCCCTCTGATTTCTCTTTTAGTAAGTGTTGCTTAGATTACTCATGTCCTTACGTATTGGGGATCTTACGGTATTAAATGTGTTGATTTGGAAAGCTTTTGTGCAAAGTTATATTGAAAAAACCGTCTTGTCCTTAATTTTTGCACACCAGTGTATGTGGAGCAAGCGCCAAAAACGTGATATTTAATAAATAATGTAAAAACACAAAATGTTAATAAAGAGAAGACAAAATAAGTTTTGTAAAGCCATTTTGGTAAGATAACTGAACATTGATATGATCTGAGAGAAGACTGTAAAAATGTATGCTAACACTTAACACTGCATTGGGAATTCTAAACGTATGCTACTTTTGAAATCTTTTTATATGATGTTATTTCGAAGAAAAACGAAAACGTAAAAATCATTAACAAATCATTTTGGGCGACAGTTAAAATCTGAAACCATACGGATATTTTTAATATTATTTACATAACTTTGCATTATTTTCCATAGCAAAAATATTTCATTTGACTTCACTTCAGTTATTTCATTTGAAAGTCCTTGTTAAAGTACTCTTCCAGGTTTTTCTACTCGTTAAACATGCTCAATCTACAAAAGGGCTATTCGGTTATTAATTCAACTTATTATAAAAAAATTCCATTGGTTATTCCTAACTTGTCTTTATCTCCTCTTCAAGGAAGATTTTCTTTCGCTGAAAATACAAAAATATGATGATAGAGAACAACGTCTATAAAACTAGTTTTTGTCTTTTTTTTTCTTCTTTTTCAATCTGACATTATGTTACTTGATTCCTCAATTTGAAGTTCTGGGCTTCTGAGTCAACGTTTCCATTTACAGGTATTATTTGAGCGATTTTAGAGTTCATGATTAGATAGAGCGCCGAGAGCCTTTTACAAAATTTGCACCCATGCCTCACACAGAAACACACTTAGAATTAAATTCTTTGTAATAGTAACAATATATACCCACATTTTTTTAGAGTATGCAAATCAATAATACTTCACCTTCTCAATGGTGAGTATCAAAATGATCAGAAGCTTGTCGTTGCGTGTTTCTTTATTTAATGACGAAGATAATTTACTGTACATTTATCAGGATTTAGTATTCTGTGTGTATTCTTTGAGAACATGGTAAATTCTGTAAAGGGTTCTTATCCTTACGTTCTAAGTCCTGAACTGGAACAGGGAGCGGAAGGTACGCTATGTTCTGATGTATCTGCAGGGGCTGGATAATAACTGCACGTGAAGGGATTTGAAATCCTCTTTTATTCAATCACTATTAAATACAAACCTCCCAATTCGGGAGAGATACAGAAAGTAAAAGACCACACTTGGGTCGAACTTAACAATCAAATAAACTTAAATAAATTTAAATGTAACTTAAATCAAACTTTGCTTCGCAGAGCAATTCGCGGAAGTTGGCCTCTATCTAAAAGGGTGCGTAGCAAGATACACTAAATACTACCGCACTTTAATTTATTTTACAATGCAATCACGTAGTAAGCACTATGGCTTATAAATTTAAACTGCTAGCTGGTCAGGCGAACGTTGAGCAGCGTGACCGTGATCTGAGGCAAAGCTCTCACACACCGAGAGGTTTCTACCTCTGGCTTAAATAGTGCTTGGCTGAACTTCAAAAATTAGCATAAGCTAAAAACGCGCGCTTCTTCTGACAGGAAGTTGAAGCAGAGAGGAGATAGAAAAGATTTAAATTAAAATAAACTTGGTTAGTTTAACTAAAACCTTACATACTTCCCGCCAGAATTGCGATAGTTAAACTACTTTGGTCCAAACGGACCATGTTGAAAACTAGCAATTCTAAATAGTCGAAAATTTCACTGTTCTAAACTTAGGCCAACTCTTACAAGGCAATATATGTTTGTGTAAAATACAGACGAAATTTTCTGGAACAACAATCTTCAACATTTTTTTTTTCAAGTCTTATTCTTCAAACAGTCTTACTCCTTCCAGCAAAATCTGGAAGGAAAACAACTTTAGTATGACATAATAACAGAATAATTCTAAGTGGTACAAATCCTTTTTTTTTTTTTCTGTGTAATTTTGCACACACACATTATCATTCAAGCACAATTAAATTCTTCCCCCGTATGCTCTCTCACCGGTGTTGGATGTAAAGCAAACCGCCATTGCGGGTTTTTATGTGTTCGGGGGTGTTCAACTCTTCCACCTACAATCGACTAACATTAGTTAGAACTTGACATACGAGACCTGAAAAAAACGCCCTATAACCAGCTAATCCTAAGGTTCTCACTAGCTTTATGTCTAACACTTTAAGTGTATTTGGTGGAGAGCCTAATTAACACTTGCATTCTAAAATAGTGAATCTTTAACTTTTCATGCATACAAATTCGCAGTTTGCACACAACATTCACATTAATATTGCACTTAACGTGCATTGCTAGCATAATATTATTTGTTACATTTCATAACACATTAACAATTTCACAGCAATCCTGAAATGCAAATAGAAGTTAAATTTCTAAGCTTACAGAAATATAGGTTAAATTTCTAAGCTTACAGCAAGTGCTTCCTATTCCTTTCTCAAGGTACTTTCTTGAAATATCAAATTACATTGAATTAATAGTCTACAGACTAAATCGTGTTTTTCAATTTTCCGAATTTTCATTCTAGACATTTTACAAGTCTTTAGACAAAGCGTCGTACAAAATCATTTAGTTAACATATTCTTTTCAGCAATTCATTGCTTTTACAGAATTAATCTATTTACAAAATTAAGTAATTTTAAATCTTTAAGAATTACAATTTCTTTTAACAAAACATTTTACTTTCCATATGAGAACTTATCGCTCACTTGGCGTAAAAGTCAACCTCGCTTGAGGTAAAATCAGTCCTGCAACTTGCAGTATACTCAAAAATTAACTAAACTTTTGAATACGAAATTGTACTTATCTTATTATGATCGTCCATCCTTTTCTTGGCCCAATCTTTAAAACTTGAGTAAGTTGTGGCCTGGTTCAGTTTCCTCGTTTTTCGTTGTTCTTTCGGAGCCTGCTCGTCTCTTTTTCTTTTGAAATTCCGTCGTTGTATCCTCGGCAATTTCCTTTGTAGAGGAGGTTGCTCCGCTGGACGTTTGGTGGACTGGGCCCTTCTCTCCTGGGCCCTTGCTCGTTGCTTGTCCTGGTTCCTGCTGTATTCGGGAAGTTGATTCTCAGGCTGCAATCGACGTTTCTTGCTTCTCAGGCACCTGTCCGATGATTCCACAGTTCTTTTGGATACATTGGGCTTCCCTTGCCCATTCTGCTTTCTTCTCTTGGTGCGCTCGTAATTCCGTTCGTAGATTTGTTCACCTGCATCGTGAGACTTTCTTTTGAAACCACCTTTTTGGTTCTTATTTCTTTGTTGGGGGGGAGCTTTCTTCTTCTGACATTTCGATGCCGTTGTAGCTGGTTCCTGCTGTTTTTGCTGACGTATATCTTCCTGGCTAGTCGATTGCCTCGGATCCTGAAACGAATCTTTAAATACAGCCATTTTGCTGCGATTATAGAACGGTTTTATTTGGTCCACATTCGCTTTGAGCGTTTGACCATCATTTCTTTTTAATATAACCACTGCCCCCGTAATTTGTTCAATTGTGAACGGGCCTTCAAAACGCGGAAAAAATTTCCCCACCTTTTCCTCTGGGGCATTTGACAAGTTGTGTTTAATCTTCAACACTTCATCTCCCACATTGTACTTGACCTCTCTTCTTTTTAGGTCATAGTACAATTTCTGTTTTCTTTGGGCCATTTCTATATTTTCCGTCGCTTCCCGTATTAACTTTTGTATATCACTCATTTTAAATTCTTCTGCCCTTTCCTGTACAAAGAACAGTTTATCTAGGGGGGTCAAGATCTTTCTTCCTAAGAAGAGTTCAGCGGGTGTTTTTTGTGTAGTATCGTGTTTGGCGGTCCTAAGGGCAAATGCAAATTCATTTATATGGCTATCCCAGGTAGAGTGATAGTTTTTCACATAACTACGAATTATTTTCACTACATTTCTATTCACCCGTTCCGCTATGTTTGACTGCGGACGATACGGGACCATCTTTAGATGACGTATGCCCAGTTTTGCACACATTTCCTCAAACATTTTACTAACAAACTGAGGACCATTGTCTGAAATAACTTTTAGGGGCGCCCCGTATTTTAAAATATACTTATTTAGAATTGAATCTACTACAATTTTTGCAGACGCGCGTTTTAACGGAATTAACTCTAACCATTTGCTAAAATGATCCACTATAACTAAAAGATATCGGCTTTTATTAACTTTACTTCGAGGGTAAGGTCCAAGTAAATCGATGCCTATTATTTGATTTGGGAATTCTGATTTAATACTATTTAGGAACCCGGCCGGGCGGAAATTAACATAATTATTTAATTGACATGTTGGGCACGACTGGACATACGCCCTAGTAAACTTTTGCAGTTCTGGAAAGAAAACTGCCTCGCGAACTCTCTGAACAGTTTTTCTTATACCTAAATGAGCCGAAATGGCACAATCATGCAACTCTTCTAATACATTCAACCTCATGCTAGCTGGGATAACCGGTCTATATTCATGATTCTCATTAGTAGCTTTCGTATAGAATAACAGTCCGTCAATTAATTCGTAATTTTCGGCCCTATTTCTTATCGGCACAATATCCGGATGATTGAAATTCTCAGGGTCGGCCAAATAATTGTATATATTTTTGAACTCCGGATCTTTTTTGAGTTCGGCTATTACTGTTTCACGAGAATCTAATACTTTGGATGTTAACATGGCTATCTTAATTACACTTCCATTTTCATCTAAGTTAATTCTGCTTAAAGCATCTGCCACAACATTTTCTTTTCCCGGCGTATGTTTAATTATTAGGTTATATTCCTGTAATTTGAGAGCCCACCTTATTAATCTGGGTGATAAATTTTTTCCAGAATAGAGTCTAGTGACCGCCGCGTGGTCGGTATATACAGTTACTGGAGAACTTCCAAAGAACACACGAAATTTCTGTACTGATGCTAACACTGCGAGAGTTTCTCTCTCTGTTGCGGAATAGTTTCTTTGGGTTTCATTTAATGTTCGGCTGAAAAAAGCCACGGGCTGACCATTTTGGGAAAGCACTGCACCAATCGCGAAATCTGAAGCGTCCGCTGAAATCTCTAATCCCTTATCCCCTTCTGGAAATTTTAAGACGGGAGCTTGAGTCAATGCGTCTTTCAATTTTTGAAACGCCAAGTTGGCTTCTGCTGACCACGAAAACCTAGCTTTTTTTCTTTTCAACTTTAGCAGTGGCTCAGCTATTTTTGCAAAGTCTTTAATGAAAGCCCGGTAATATGAACACATCCCGAGAAACGACGATAATTTCTTCGCTGTTTTAGGAACAGGATAATTTCTAATGGCTACTATTTTTGACTGATCCGTTTCGATTCCCTTTTGGGAAATTTTAAATCCTAAATAACGTAACTCTTTTGCGGCAAATTTACATTTAGACGCATTTATCTTTAAACCAGCTTCGTTTAACAATGAAAATACTTTTCTTAAATCTTGTAAGTGTTGTTCTAGAGTACTACTCGTAATTATAATATCGTCTAAATATATGAAAGTGCTTTTACCAAGGACTGGTCTTAAGACGATGTCCATACATCTTTGGAACGTTGCCGGCGCGCCGGATAATCCGAACGGCATTCTAAGAAATGCGTACGTACCAGATTTCGTTATGAACGCGGTTTTGTGTACGTCCTCGGGTTTTACCCCAATCTGAAAATAGCCACTCGTGAGATCTAATGTAGTCATGTATTTTGTAGACGAAATATTTCGAATAATTTCTTCAATTATCGGCAACGGATATACAGGATATTTTGTAACTGAATTTAACTTGCGATAATCTATAGCAAAACGCCACCGCTTCGGGTGCGTAATCGGGTAATCATTATTTTTCTTACACAGGACAACGGGGCTAGCATAACTGCTAGAAATTGGCGTGATGATTTTATTCTTTAACATCTCTTTAATATGATGTTCAATTATTTCCTCTTTTGTCCTATCATATCTATATGGCTTTTGCCTAACTGGCTGAGCGTCCCCCGTGTCAATGTCGTGGTTCACCACCTGCGTAAAGCCTGGTACATCACTAAATAAATTCGCAAAGTGACTTACCAGACCTTGGATTTTCTCTTTTTCCTCTGCTTGTAAATGTTCCAAGTCCAGCTGCGGGGGCTTATCATTCTTCGCTTCAATTGGCTTCATATTTAATGTTAGTTCTCCCCCCTTGAAATCAATTTTTGCTTCTGCCAAACTAAAAAAGTCCACACCTAGAATAATACAAGTCTGCAGGTTACGCACAATATAAAACAGGATTCTTACCTGTTCGTTGTTGATACGCACGAACAATGGTACTTTTCCTAAACAGCTACATTTTTCTCCTTGGGCCGCTATGACATCCGTGTCTCTTGCACTAAAAATTCTGTAACGTCGAAAGTGCTTCTTAAAGAATCTTTCCGATACGAAGCTGCTTTGGGCTCCTGTATCCAAGAGGGCTGTCGCCGGTATGTTGTTGATTAGAACTTCAATCTTCGGCAAACTCAAATTCTTAACGACCACGGTGTTTAAATTGATTTTGGAAGGGTTTTGCGCTGCTTCGGACTTCTTCACCTTCCTCGAAGAAATCCCTCTTAGTTTAAATTCTTTTTCTTCTGGTTGCCCTCGGAATCTTTGCTTGTTCTTCTATTAAATTCCCTTCGTTCGCCGCTCGCTTTAGGAGACACATCTTTCTTCGGCCATTGCTTCGCCTTATTCCCGTAACTTTGATTTTGCTTTTGCTGCGGTCTTGGCGAACTCCACTGACTTCTTCGCTCAAATTGGCGTCGTCGTTCGTTGTCGGCTGTTCTTCGGCTTTCAAATTGTACCGCGAGCTCAAATAATCTGTCTAATGTTGTTGGATTTCTTAGTTCGATGAAATCTTGAACTTGGGGCAGTAGCCTAGGAAGTATAACTTGAATAATTTCAGGATCCGGGCGACTTCCATACAAAAGCTTGAAAACTTGAATTTTCCTCAAAATAAAATTAGACAAATCTTCTATTCTTTCTTGGTATCGGCTAAACAGTTCAGCTTCCAATCTGGCTCGATCTCGCACCACGGGAAATGCTTTCACTAGAGAATTCTTGAAATTTTCATACGTGTATGTGGGGCTTCCTGGTTCCCCCAAGAGATTCTTTCCGATGCATTTGAACCAACTTAGCGCTTGGCCCTTCAAAGCGCTGGTAGCAAGAGCGACTTTCTGAAATTCGTGGACTGGATATAGCATGAAGTGGGAGTCTAGCTTTTCCAGGAAATTGATTACGGCTGTCTTGCCGTCAAAACTTGCCGCTGGCTTCATGGCTGCTCGCATGGTTTGTACGATGTAGCCGAATCCTTCTATGCCAGGAGGTGCTATCTCAGGATTCTGGACAGGTACAGCAGGTGTCTCAGGTTCGTCTTCTTGTTGCTGAGGCCATCCTCTTCTTTCTGTGCGGGCGCCACTATCAGGACTTAGCATTCTGTGTGTATTCTTTGAGAACATTGTAAATTCTGTAAAGGGTTCTTATCCTTACGTTCTAAGTCCTGAACTGGAACAGGGAGCGGAAGGTACGCTATGTTCTGATGTAACTGCTGGGCTGGATAATAACTGCACGTGAAGGGATTTGAAATCCTCTTTTATTCAATCACTATTAAATACAAACCTCCCAATTCGGGAGAGATACAGAACGTAACAGACCACACTTTGGTCGAATTTAACAATCAAATAAAATTAAATACTAAACCTAAAATAGAACTTAATTAAACTTTGCTTCGCAGAGCAATTCGCGGAAGTTGGCCTCTATCTAAAAGGGTGCGTAGCAAGGTATACTAAATACTACCGCACTTTAATTTATTTTACAATGCAATCACGTAGTAAGCACTATGGCTTATAAATTTAAACTGCTAGCTGGTCAGGCGAACGTTGAGCAGCGTGACCGTGATCTGAGGCAAAGCTCTCACACACCGAGAGGTTTCTACCTCTGGCTTAAATAGTGCTTGGCTAAACTTCAAAATTAACATAAGCTAAAAACGCGCGCTTCTTCTGACAGGAAGTTGAAGCAGAGAGGAGATAGAAAAGATTTAAATTAAAATAAACTTGGTTAGTTTAACTAAAACCTTACACATTTATTTACAATTAATTTACAAGCCGTATGCCACCTGGCATGTTTCCAAGCGTTATGCCCCCTGGCATGTAAATTCATACATCATACTAGTTTTCTTCCACCTGGCAGATACGATGTGATTATATCAATTAGCGGTGATACGCCCTAAATATCTGTGCGTTCCCTCTCTTTACGTTCTATAACGCAACTAACTCTTTGTGCTGTGCGCCCTCTAGGTACAAATCACCGCAATCACCGAGGGGGCCAAAACACCAATCGAAAGCCGATTAAAGCAATGGTAAACGTTAAAACAGCACCGTGTCTCTTTATCTATGAGAAATATCAAGTTCTCATCAAAACATATCCATGAGGCTTTCATAACTGGACTACCGTGAAATTACTTCGTATAGCCTTTCGTCAAATTCTCGGATCTCTTAAGTGGATTACACATTAAAAAGAACCAAAATTTCCCCCCTTTATTTCTGTTTTCTGGAACTGATAACGAGATGACTTATTATTTTGTCTTGTACGATTAAATAGAAAGTTACGTCTCTTATTTCATATGTTTTCTCAATGCTTGCCTTTTTACCTAAGGACTTCTCCAGGAAATTGCATTATATTTGCAGTCTATTACACTATTTTCTGTTGCCTCTTTATTCATTAAAACTTGAAAAATGTTTACCGGATTCTGTTTGCAAGATTTTTATCACTATATTTGTTCGCTTTAATCCCATTTCATTAGACTGTTTACTTACAACAATACTGACACCTTACGATTCGTTTAAAATTCTATTAATTTGCTTTCCTGTCTCAATGTTTTGTACAACAACTCCATATTGCTCTTTATTTTCAGATTTCGATTCAGGTGCAAATATAATCTTCATTCAACAAAGACACTAACAGAAACTACATGGATCAGAAATTCATGATAAATATGAATGAGGAAGTATATTCAAGATAAAGGATAATGAAGTATAATTCATGATGAAATGTATTTATGTGTTCAGGGAAATAATGATATGGGGCTAGTCTTCTCCAGATTGCGATTCATACGTTAAAAAATCCGTTCGTAGATACACGATACACATTAACACGCCTGTAAAATCTCTCTGTGGAAAAGACTTCTAAATTTTATATTTTCAGTGAATCTAATCAGAGGGCACTGGTATGCTAGAAAGCATATCGTCTGCGAAAGAATATAATTCCATCGTTTCTAACAGTGATATTTTAAAAATAGCACACTGAAAGATGAATATTCTCGAGAAAAATAGCTGAACAGAAAAGGAAGCTTAAAGACAGAATCTGACTTCTAAATTTCTGTTTAAAAATATAACTGAACATACTTTAAATCATTTGGTGACAACAAGAATGGATTCCATTTTCGACATATTTTGAGAAACTGAAATATGTAGTATTATGACAACCCACTGCCATTCTTCGAAAACGAATTAAGCATTAATGTATTCCAGATTAAACAATAGCATTAGTCATTTACCATAGCCAAGTTGTCATGGCCCAGTGATTGGAAGTTTTAGTTTTAAGATTTTAAAGTAGCGAAGTCTTGTTTTATTAGGAAATTCAAACTTATTCGTATTTACTTACATTGTTTATGTAGTCATCCTCTGCATTAAGCTTTCATTTCTTCCAACAAGTCTTAGTGTAAGTGGTGATAGATATTGTGCGAATTTGCAATAAATGAATAAGAAATTATAGTGCAAAAAAATTATGCGAGACCTCTCTCAAGTTCCGACCTCCTGCAACTGCGAGTATTGCGAGATCCCCAAATCAGCCCTGCATTCAGGTTTATAGCAGTCAACGCAAAAATTATATATTCGCCCGCAAAAATATTGCTAGATACTGTGCAAAGTTCGGGGAATTAGTAAGAAAGCATTTATTTTAATGATAATTACAATAATGCGAATAAAAATGATAATAATTTCTAGAATAAATTAGACTTTTGTGGTAAGTGGATAAAACGGAATATCAGATACTGGAACTTTGGATAATTTTACCTGCAATGTTTTACTTTGATGAACTATATAACAATCACATAGAGCATATAACCCAATTTTTGCTGATTCCAACACTCAGCAACTTTATTATCTGACAGTTCTCAGCTTTCAAATGATAACATTTAAATTGCATTAAAATGCAGACTGTAAGAAATGTATAATATTAAGCTCAAAATCATTTTGAAGTGGCAAAACCATAATTTTTTCTAGAGACGCTGTTGCCGACTGGATGATTGCGCAGGCTGGATAACTCCCACATTTCGGGTTTGAATCCCAGATAATGCATGGATGCTTGTGATTATCGTGTCTCTGTGGTATTCGTATGAGGGCATTCATAATTTGTAAAGCCAGAAATGCTTTTGAGAGGTTGGTTGTA
>KK116940.1:119928-190523 GCA_000611955.2 Stegodyphus mimosarum
AAATATGACATCCATTTCCATCTATGGGCCTGAATTAGAATGGAACTTAAGCTGAAATGGTCTCTATGTATTCTGCTTAAATTAAGTAACGCAAGCGAAAAATATTGGTCCTTTTCAGAGGTCGTTTGAAATAGTTTAAATGTTTCCTGCTGTCCTCAGAATTTTCTGCAGATTTTGTCACAAATTTCTATCGCATATTTTAATTAGTTTGAACCATATGGAATTTAATTAATATTTTTCATCGCATTTTTATTTAGAACAAAATAATGATATTTTCATTTAATGTTGGCTGTTTTCGAATAGATGTACTGCGTAAGAATACACGTTTTACAGCATAAGATCTACAGAAAAATAAATAATAGGCTTGTTGCGAAGCTAAAAAATTTGCGGGTTTAACTATTAATTTTTAAATTTATCTTGCATACTCAACCTCTCTTGGTGCCGTGACAAACTAAAAAACACAATTCTTATAAAAAATATTGGGTTCATAAAATCAAATCATAGAGACTGGTCTTTGAAACAAAAATAATTAATACCTTAAGCTAGATTAAATTTTCATAAATCCTCAACACAGTAAATTAAGTTTTATCATATCAACTCTCAACTCTTAAGTTCAACGAAATGAAAAATCCTCCCTGGTGTTTTGTTAAAATCAAAATATTAATATTCATATAAAATGCATTACTGACACAAAATCATCAACATGCTGTCTCTCACTAAACTAACTAATCAGCTTTGCTTCCTGTAAACACATAAATTTCAAGTACAACCTTAGAGATAGCCACAAACACTTAAAAGTAAAACACAGAACAGTTCAAAACGCCAGGGAGAAATAAATCTCACACACTAAGAAGTCAAAACACCAGTTCAGTTAAATTAATAACTCTGATCGTATAGTCATAAATAACATTAAATATCTCCAACGCCCGCAATAAACTACCCAGGTTCGAATGGAAGTTTAACCATGTTTTCCGAAAGGATCACATGGGTGACCTACAGTAAACCACAAGCTAATAAAACACAAAATAAACATACAATAGTAAATCAGTAAAAAAACATTTATTTAATATTCCAAAAGATTATCCATTCAGAATAGCTAGCCAGATTACCCCTACAAACATTTACTAAAAATTACTCACAATTCTTCATGCGACAATCTGTACCATGATAAATATTGTATTCAAAATTATCAGTTATGTACCTTACAATAATTTCGTAATTATCGCTGAACCATACTAAGTAGTCTGAAACAGTTTTTTTTACTCTTTAAATATTTCCAAATCTTACCAAAATCTTAATGAAACAATTTGCAAATTTCTAATAATTTTAGAAGGTTACTCAAGCATTTAAACTCACACTACATATACAAATATTTTAAATCAATTTTCGTTAAAGTGAAAGATGAAGTTTTATCCTAATAATCGATTTCACAAAATCCTAAGTCTGTTAAGGGCAATAAGTTTGAGGACACATATAGAATTAAATACAAAATCAAAAAATAATCAACTCACGGTGGAGAAAAATTCCTGTCCAGATTTTGTCTCCCTATTTGTCTTCGAAACGCACGTAAAAGAAGTTCAAAAATCTTTCTTCATCAATGCCGCACCAAATTGTCAATTCGCCTGTTGGAGAAAACTTCCTGATGGATACAGACCTTCTGCATGCAAGGAGGTCCAACTTAACATGAATGTCCACCGACATTTCGATGATGTTCTCAACAAAGATAAGTGCAAGCCGCAGGAATCTGTAAGTGAAAGCCCACCTACTTCTCAATGATGTTCTCGCAGAAGATAAGTGCAAGTCGCAGTAATCTGCAGGTGAATGACATTTTTCTCCTAATTTTTTTTATCAGTAATCTGAAACTAAAGCGTGAGCTTTAAATCACTTTTTTCCTCAAGGAAGAAACATCAGTGAGAATAGGACATAGCCACAGACCTTCAGAAAGACTTCGCCGACGACGATACGATGGGAGCCCGCATCGTTCTCAGGCCAATTCTCGCACGGACAACCCCGAGAAGGGGCCGCCAGGCTCTCTCTCTCTCTCCCCTCAAAAAAGACTCGAAATAATTGAAAAAATCTTGAAAAATCTCCTCTCGCCACGGGAGCGACCAAATTTAAAACCTCGCGACGCTCAAAAAGTGCACCGCCTCTAAAATTACTATTGGTTAAAAAAATCCATAAAATTAAAACTCACCAATGCTACACAAAACAGTAACCCTCTCTAACCACTAGAAACAGACCAATAAATACTAACCAAAATTCTAAGAAAATCAGTCCTATCTTTTCTCAGTGACAAGCCCCCTATTTTCAAGCTCAAAAACAAAGTAGTAAATCTGTAATTGTTGCGACTCTTCAGATAAATGCTAAATTTTTGTACCCTCTTAATTCTATCAAGAATCGGCACCGCTAAGCTGATCGCCTTTGAACGAGAAAAACACATGTTCGCCCCCGCATGAAAAGGGGACGAAAAATGCAGCTGGCCGCCGACCTTCGACCCCAAAATTCTCCTTCAGTGAGAACGCAAAAACAGGCTATCGCTGTACAAGCTTTTCTGCTAATTTAAAGAAATTTTACCCAAATCAAAAGAAATAATTTAGCAACAGTATAATTTAAAAATTACAACTCAAACATGAACATTAAAATTTGACTATTCACTGTAAATTAATAAAATTAATAAGCACTGTAAAATAATACTTAAAAATCTACACAACAGTTTGCCTAAAAATTCATGACGTATTTTTTTATGTTCGTCAAAGGTCCTTCATTTATGTAAAGAACAATGATCAATCAATAGTATATTGCATGTTTAGTTTGATAACGTTTTACTTTCTTTCAATGCGCTTCGTAATTCCTCAATTACAAATGAATCTCACTTTATCAACGAAAAGTTGAACGAGGTGCTGATTTGCTGCCTCAACCGAATTGAATGTTATACCATGAAAGAAATTTTGAAGACAGCGAAACAAGTGAAAGTCTGAGGGCACAAGATGAGGTGAGTATGATACTAGTGGCAATACGTTTCATCCAAATTCAAATAATTTTTGTCAGTTATCAAACTTGTATGCAGTCTTGTTTCCAATGTCCTACCAACAAGTCAACAAATCAGTTCAACTGTATGCTGTCGCCAACAGGACAGTTTTAACGAATCCATCTTCCAGAAACTTCCAGAGTTTATTAATCGTATCGGCCTTCCATCCAGATAACGCAAGACCACACACAAGTTTGATCTTCTGATAAAAGTTATTGGAGTTTGGATGAAAAGCATTGCCACGTGTATTATACTCACCTGATCTTGTGCCCTTCGCCTTTCACCTGTTTCGTTGTCTTCAAAATTTCTTTCGTATGATAATGTCCAATTCGGATGAGGCCGTAAATCAGCACCTTGTCCAGCGTTTCGATGATAAAGCTTGGTTCTTTTGTAAATGAAGAATTACGAAGCTCATTAAAAGGAAGCAAAAAGTTTTCGAATAAAAAGGGCAATATTCTACTGATCATTGTTCTTTTTATAAATAAAGGACCTTTGTAGAACATAGAAAAAGTGTGTCGTAACTTTTCAGACAACCCAATATTTAAAATTATTTTCCAACATTCATATTCTTCCTTTCTAAAGATTAATTTTTGTATGATATCATTATTTTTGTTTGATCTGAAGCTTACTAAAATGCATACTTCCACATTTAAGTCCGGTTAATAATATATTGTTTGTTTTCAGGTATACTTTTTCTAATCGTCTTTAGATCTTAGTTCCTACCTTGTCTCGAAGAAAATTGAATGCCTCGAATAAAATGTTTTGGATATATTTTACAGAAAACCTATTTGTGACCAAAAGACAGCGCCAAACAAATAATCATCAATAAATGCGTCACAAAACTTATTATTTTATGTCGTTCATGCCAATAAACTGCAGATCAGATCTGGCAGTGAACAGGAAAGTAAAGCGATAGAAGACGTTTTCATTCAGTTCGAAAAGGAGAAAAATTCTTGCTTGCCTAAGGTTATTCGAATTAATTTCTTTCTAGGAATTATTATTATTTTTTAAATTACAAAATTGTTCTAATCATTTGTCACCGTGTCTCCGATTCCTGGTCTCCAATTTCACACTGCCTCTGGGTTCACATTGTGTCTACATTTACACTGTGTCTTCGATATAAACCCTTTACATTATATCTTCGATTCCAAATAATTGTTACAACCTGTATATGTAACGCTCTTAAACTTGACGTATCAGGGAGCATTAAGTTTATCAGCTTAATGGGAGAGTAAGAGTATTGCGCCTTCAAAAAGTGTTTAATTCACAGGAAGTTGCAGTTGAAGGCAATACCTGTTGACCCCACAGTAAAGCATTGGTACCCTCGCGTTTTTCAACTCTCAGATATTAACTAAATATCAAACTTATGAAATTTAACAATTGAAAGAAGAGGATATACCTATTTTTTCAATCGTGTCCCCTTGCAAGACTATATCCATAGTTTGTGCCCTTCTCTTTAACGAAAGGGTTTTTAATAAGAATAAATTCGTGTTATTTAAAATTCATTTTGTAGTGATAAAAAAATCCAATAATTAAGTTGTTAGCCTATTCCCAAAATAATAAATAGAAAGAAGGGACTTTATACAAGATTAAGTAAAAATTTAAATATTCCCCAGCATTCAGCTTTCATAACGTTCAGTGAATTTCACAATTTTTAACTTGTACATTCTCTTTTACGTTTGATGAATATGCTACTTCAGTCGTAACTTGTTACGCGTTGTAATTTTTTTAATACCTCTAAATGTCCTCTTTTGTACTCTCTTTAACGAAAGGGTTTTTAATAAGAATAAATTCGTGTTATTTAAAATTCATTTTGTAGTGATTAAAAAATCCAATAATTAAGTTGTTAGCCTATTCCCAAAATAATAAATAAAAAGAAGGGACTTTATCCAAGATTAAGTAAAAATTTAAATATTCCCCAGCATTCAGCTTTCATAACGTTCAGTGAATTTCACAATTTTTAACTTGTACATTCTCTTTTACGTTTGATGAATATGCTACTTCAGTCGTAACTTGTTACGCGTTGTAATTTTTTTAATACCTCTAAATGTCCTCTTTTGTACTCCAATCTGGGAAGCGTTCGGTTAGAATAGTGATCATTTTAGTTTTGTCTTGTATTTGATTCGTAGCATAGCCGCGTAATGCAGGATGTTTTTGTGATTTTACATGTATGGTCTGAGCACAGTTACTTTCAAAATATTCCTTAAGTAAGCACCTTTGTAAAGAGAAATATTCCTCGAGTCTTTTATCGCAACAAATTACCCACCTAAAGAAACAAAATAAAGTAAATGACTAAGTATGTTATTTTAATTTAGATTATTTTGACGAATTATACATTAAATTGCTAATACAGATGAGGCTGAATATAACTCTTAACAATAACTTGTTTTTCAACAAAAAATTAAGTTCAGTTTGAATGTTCAAATAAAATGCATTTATTATCAAGCTGTAGAAATATTAACATCAAACATTCCAGAATGTGATCAAATTAAAACTACTAAGAAAGGTATAGAAAAAATGGTATTCCCTGTAGTGCATTAGAAACAGACTAATATAATGATTACATTTAATATTCTTGCTCTATTTTAAATACTATAAAATTGTAATGAATAAAAGAAGCAGCGAAAACTGATTGCTTTCAATGTTCTGAAAATTTTCAGTCACATAAAGGACATAAGTACACTGCTTACGAAAAAAAAGGGGGAGTTCTGTATCTCCCGTTAAACTAGGCTGATTGACGAATTCAATTTGCGTCTTTTATGTTTCGAAAGTGCGACTTAGGATATACATTAGACAATTGTTCTAATATAAGTATTTTGACACAAAATCGGAAATTTTTCTGAAAAGGCTTGCCAAATTTTCTCCAAATTTTCGATTCTACCACCGAATTATGCCTAAATGTTAAATTTTGTAAGATTCTGTGCGCAATTTGCGGAGAAATTCAAAACATTATCTTGCCGCATTTTTTTTTCAGTTTGCGCCAAGAATAATTCACTGGGCGAATTTCTTAATATTATGGCAACATATTTTCCTTTCTCTTTTTACATTGCACGTGAGTGAAAAAAAGTCACATTTTTCCTACTGCATTTCCAACTTACATTTCAAATCGCTTTCGCTTTAGAATTCTACTTCAACATTCAAACAAATAAAATAATCAAAGCTTCTTACCTGTCAGCCAAGATCAATTCAAGTCAATATTTAATCCAATTTTATTGACGACACAGACAATACATGACGATAAGAAAACACTTATAATTACAGTTATATATAGAGTTCGCATTTAATATTCCATGGTTCACCATTCTTCGAAGTCTCAATCGCAATTAATTAAACTCAAAAAGAAGTAAGACGCACAGCGCCATCTGGCTCCTGTAATTATAGTTTCTACACTTACTTTCAAATAATTTTAACAAAGTGCTTAAACCACATTTGATGTTATTATCGCTTTACACAAATATGCCAAATTTCAAAACGCGCCAATATATAAATTCATTTATACCATCGAAAAGTTTGAATAAAAAGCTCTAAATTTTTGCAGGTATGCTTAGAAATACATCTACTTTAAGATAAAGGTAAAACGTATATAGATTATTATTCAAAATGGTTTTCGAAAAATTTATAAAAATTATTAAAATACAAATTATAAATATAAATCATAAAAAATAGGTGAATTTTGTTTGGAGTGAACCTAAATTTCAAACTGTGAAAGAAGGAATCCAGTAAGTGTAATTAAAAAAGAAATATTAATAAATACATACCTAACTGAATTAACATTGAGGAGATAAAATTTTGAGAGCTAGTTTTTTTAAAAACTGCTCGTGCGATTTTTACAAAAAATTGGCAGTTCGGCGTAATTTGAGTTGCAGAATCTAAACATAGAAAAGAAGTGGCATACCAATTCAAAAAAACTCCGATTTTGTGTCGAAATACCTACATTAGAACAATGCTATATGTATATCTAATATACATCCTAAGTCGCGCTTTCGAGACATGAAAAACGCAAATTGAATTCCGTCAATCGGCCCAATAGAACGGGAGATGTAACTGTCCCATTTTTTTGCCGCAGTATACATTTATGTCAGAATAAGAGTATACAGTAGCGTATACATTGTTTATACACAGTCCAGTCACATTAATGTGACCACCACGTACTTTCCATGTCAGAGTTAAATAACCAATCACAGAAGGCAGGTGGCAGCACAGTGCAGTTGAGCGTATATAAAGGGTGTGTGAGGGCTTCGGAAAACATTTCAATCGTTGGCGTAATGCAGAAACCAAGCGATTTATACGACTTCCAAAAGGGCATGATCATTGGCTTTCGGGCCAAGGGTGGAAGCATTTCCGAAACGGCTGAGTTTGTGAACTGTTCGCGTGCCGCCGTGGTAAAAGTGTACCGTGCATGGCAAAATGGGACTGTCCAAAATCAGCGACGTGGCAAATGTGGTGCACCACGGGCCATAGATGACAGAGGCGAACGACGGTTGCGGAGATGCGTTCGGGCAGATAGACGGGCTACCGTTGAGCAACTGACCACCAAAATGAACCAAGGGGCTACCAAAAGTGTCTCCCAAAGTACTATTCAGCGAACATTGCTGCGTCTGGGCCTCCGAAGCAGACGCCTGGTTCGTGCACCTATGCTGACTGCTGTTCATCGACGGCGAAGGCTAGAATTTGCACGCCAGTACAGCAGCTGGACGTCCACTGAGTGGCGACAGGTTGCGTTTTCGGATGAATCGCGTTTTATGCTCCATCGGACAGATGGACGTTGGCGTATAAGGCGTGAAACCTCTGAAAGGAACCACCCTGCAACCATTGCCGGAACGGTCCAAGCTGGAGGCGGGAGCATTATGGTCTGGGGAATGTTTTCCTGGCATTCTCTAGGTTCACTGATCATTGTGGAAGGCACAATGGATCAATACAAGTACGCATCTGTCCTTGCGGACCATGTTCACCCCTACATGCGCATTGTTTTTCCTCAGGATGATGGCATCTTCCAGCAGGACAATGCGAGGTGCCATACAGCTGCCAGTGTACGTGCGTGGTTCGAAGAGCACCAGGATGAGTTTACCGTCCTCCCCTGGCCAGCAAACTCACCTGACTTAAACCCAATCGAGCATCTGTGGGACCATCTCGATCGAGTTGTTCGCGCCATGGATCCTCAACCGCGTAATCTAGCGCAGCTGGCCACGGCATTAGAGTCGGCATGGCGCAACATCCCAGAGAACACCTTCAGGGACCTATGTGACTCTCTTCCTGCACGTCTCGCAGCAGTCCGCTCTGCGAAAGGTGGTTATTCTGGCTTTTGACAGATGGTCACATTAATGTGACTGGACTGTGTATGTGCTGATTTGAAATTTATGTTAAAGCAATAAAATTTTCTTTTAGACTTCTTTTCAAACTCATCAGTCATCCATTCTATTACAATTATTACTTGAAAATCATAAACAGATTATAATTTATCATCTGTTTTTAATATCTTGGAATAACTAATACAAACACGAAGAGATTTCACGAATGCGGCTTTAAATTTAAATGCATTGAGGAGTTGTAGTCTTATTCATGGCTTTGAACGAATGAATGACTTTTTACCAGTGATAAAAGAATAATAAAGGTAAAATTATGTATTATGGAGGACTGAATTGATATGTATGATACGTGAAAAACATGTAGAAAGCACTTCAAGGAAAGCTATTTTCATTATTCAGCTGCTGACAAAACTAAGTAAAAATTTATGTTTTCTGATCCTTATTTTCTTAATTTGCAAGCATAAATACCTTGACTAACTAGAACTACAAGTCAGACTGAATAATGGAAAAATAATTAGATATCTAAGTTGTCTTCTTTTCCTTTATCCAAGCATGTATCTCTGAAGCAAAACAGAAGGGATTTTATTTTTTCTTTTGTCAAATTACATTTCAACAAATATCATGAAGTAAAAAAAAAATAAAAGTTATTTGTACCTACTGAAGCAAAAGAGAAGAAATTTTATTTTTCGTTCATCGAATTATATTTCAACAAATATCATGAAATAAAAAAATAAAAGTTATTTTTCGCTCAAAGCTGAACACAAATATTTTCACAAAATCAAACAATGCTTTTTTTATTTGCCCAAGACACAATATATTTCAAAGAAATAAAGCAATGTAGTTAATTTTTAATTACATAGATTATGAAATTAAGCACATAATTTGCATTTATTTTTATTCTATTGAAAGTAAACAAAGAAATTATTTTCCATTTGCATAAAGTAAAATGCGTAATCTTACTTTCTCTTTTTTGCGAAAATGTAATTAAGATGTTTCTGTTAAATAATATGAAATAATATTATATGAGCTAATTTTTGATAATTTTATATGATGAATAATTTTATGAATAATTTTATATGATTACAATTTATATTCAAGTGGAAAATTACAATTTATCTTCATGAACAAAAGTTAATCTAAAAAGTAATTAACTACCTATCAAATTATATACAGTTTTATTAATTCCGCAAAAAGTAAAATAAACCCTTATAACTTTCGTAATTGCTTCCATTGACATTTATAAGCTACTTATTTGCCGACTATTTTCTGCCAATCTTCAGGTCTCGTACTTTCATTTAAATTAGTTAAACATCTTAAATATTATTGAAATTGACTTAATAATAAGATCTTGAGAAAAGTAAGTGTATTAATAACAAACGTAATTTTGCTTGGCCTAAAAATAAAAACAAGCTATTCAAATATTTTTAAATTCTAATCATCTAGAGGCCAAATAAACGACGTTCTATTGTACGAGAAATTTGTTACGGTAGAATATTCATTACCAAAGTGGAAAAAAATTCATTTATATTACACAATATGAATAGAAATTCAAAACTGAATAAATTATTATAAAATATTTCCTTACGTCAGGGATAAACAAATATTTCGTTACCTAGTAATCTTATATATAATGATATGTAAATAGGTGGCACATTTGATTATTTGAAAAAAAAGTCTGATGATTATTTTTCAAACAATCAAATGCGACATGACTTTATTGTAAGGCCTATTAAATTATATACATTTTTCTCCTGCATTTCATTTAAACTTATTTCCTCGAATTTCATGAGACGCCCATTTTTCACTCAATTAATTAAGTTCTCACTTCGCGGCAGCTCAAAAATACATAAACCTCAAAACATCTTCATTTAAAATTGTAAAATATAGAAAGACATAAAACACCAAATACAGCTGATAACAGTTAAACAGTTAAAAAACAGTTTTTAAAATTTAAAATTAGTTTCTTCGCAAAAACAAAAAAGCAGTTCGGCCAGCCAGCAGCAAGGCAGATTTTTCTGTGCACAAAATTGAAAGTTTACTTTTGGTCCCAGTTGCCAAAAAAACACTGAAGTAGGTGGAGAAACTGACTTAATTCACTGTTCTACTGAGAGTTTCAAATGTAAACAAAGATGACTTGGAAGCCTAACAGCACTTAAACAATTTTTAAATTATTGATAATTATGCAACTATTGCATGCAGATTAACCAATGGCATAAAAACCTTAACCGCAACACAAGAATAACATAATTCAATCACTTTTAAAGCAAAAAAATGTACAATCTATAAATACATAAGTATAAAAAACTGAGTTTACCAAGCCGGGTAACAGAGTGGATATATATATATATATATATTTATATTTATATATATTTCGTGTGGCTGATTACAACCAAAACGACAAGTGCACAACTACATATTATAGCAGTCTCAACTACAAAATTTCAACGCTCTAAGGTTACTCGTTTTTGAGTTATTCGAAATACGCACACACGTCACGAAAAAAATCTCTTCTGAATCCGTTTTAAATCCATTTGGAAAAGTCTTTTTTCTGTGCCTTACGCGCAGATGTCGAGCAGAAAACACCGTTCTGATGGATTCGAGAGCAGTCAAAATAGATATTTTAATTGAAATAAGGCACTCGGAATTTTTCGCGATTAGCATACTTCCTTTACTTCGTACAAGGATGTAAAAATAGAAATTGCATGACAAAGTGCACTTACTTACTCACTGTTGTAAGCTTATAGGATTAAGTTAATAGATTTAAAGGTAATGTGTTGTGTAGATTCCCTAAGTATTATTTTACAGTGCTTAATGATTTTATTAATTTACAGTGAACAGTGAATTTTTATGTCCATGTTTGAGATGCAGTTCTAAATTATACTGTTGTTTAAATTCTTTCATTTAATTGGGGTAAAGTTATTTTAAGTTAGCAGAAAAGCTTGTACAGCAATAGGCAGCTTTGCGTCCTGGGGGACGGAAAATTTTGGGGTCAAGAGTCGGGGGGTCCAATTGCATTTTTCGTTCCCTTATGTTGCGGGGGCGAACATGTGTTTTTCTCGTTCAAAGGCGAACAGTTCTAGCAGCGGCGATTCTTGATAGAATTATGGGGTAAAAGTATTTAGGATTTGTCCGAAGAGTCTCAACGTTAACTGATTTACGTTGTAAACATCCCTTGGTTTTGCGCTTGAAAATAGGAGCCTGTCATTGTGAAAAGAGAGGACTGATTTTCTTAGAATTTTGGTTGGTATTTATTGCTCTGGTTCTAGTGGTCAGAGAGGATTATTGTTTTATATAGGATTGATAAATTTTAATTTTATGGATTTTTTGAACCAATAGTAATTATAGAGGCGGTCCACGTTTGAGCGTCCCGAGTTTTTAAAATTGCTCACATACGAAGATTTGCAAGATTTTCTGAGATTTTCGATACTTTCTTGAGAAGAGGGAAAGGCTCGGCGGCCCCCCCCGCTTCTCGGGGCCGACGTTGTCCGCTGTATGGTTGCGGGTGTAGAATAATATAGGAGCGAGAACTTTTCCGAGAGCTTTGCGGGCTCCTATCGTTGCGTCTTCGTTGAAATTGACTGAAATCTTTCGGCTACTTCCAATTCTCAGACGTTGGGGTTTGTTTAGTCGCTGATGTGTTTTCTCTTTCGGAAAAAATCGTGCTCGAAAGAAATGGAAGGCTGCTCCCTTTGTACTTTTCTTCCCGTTATTGTCATCGGTGAACATCTAAAGAATAGTTTTCCCTTTCGGAGAAAAAGGTGTTAAAGCTCGCACTGAAGCTCCCTATTACAATGGAGAACACAGAAGACGGGTCGACCACCCAGTTTGTATTTTCCTGCCGTCATCCTCATCTTGGAAATGGAAAGAAAAGGGAAGGTTGCTCCTTGACTGAGTACAGAGCTGGATTATGAAAAGTATTCCACCGTTGGAAGGAGCTATTTCATAGTCGAAAGTTTTCCACATTTGATGCTATGAAACAGACATATGGTTTTCTATGATTTCAAGAAGTGGTCAGATAGTTCCTCTGTCCTACAGTTGGTCGGTATGCGGCTTTTCCGTGAGTGATTTTTTTTCTCTCGTTATATGTATTACTAATGATTTAACAAATTTGAGGGAATGATTTTTATTTTTTAAATGTGTAATTGTCATGATTCATCATTTTAATTAAGGAAGAATAAATGTGAAATTCTATCAGCAAATTTAATTATATCTGTATGTCCGAAGATATGTATATTGAGGTGTCACAGGTGAAAGAATAATTTCTTCTAAATTAGCTTTACATGTGATCTTAAATTTCTTGAGTAACTATTTAAAATAATCGTAATTCTAACGTGTTTATTAAGATTTTGGTAGGATTTGTATCTATTTAAAGGCTGAAAAATTGTATCTAAGTACTTGATTATTGTTCAGTAGTAATTACGTAATTATTGTAAAGTGCATGACTAGTAATTTTGGGTACAATATTACCCAAAATTTGTAGTTGTACAGATAGTTGTGTTGATTGATAGTTGTACAGATTGTCAAATGAGAATTTTACGAGTAATTTTTGGATAATATTTTGTATCGGTAGCCTGATCAGCTATCCGTAATTAAAATTTTTGGAATATTAAGTAAATGTATGTTATTGATTTACTTTTTTTGTGTTTTTATCTTGTGGCTACTGTAGGTCCCCCATGTGATCCTTTCGGAAACATGGTTAAACTTCCATTCGAACCTGGGCAGTTTATTGCGGGAGTAGGAGAATTGAATGAGGTTTGTAACTATACGATCAGATTTATTAATTTAACTGAACTGTTGTTTTGACTTCTTACTGTGGGAGTTATCTTTCCCTGGTTCTTTGTATTGAGATTTATGTGTTTTCAGGAAGGAGAGCTAATTAGTTTTAGTGAGAGATAGCATTGGTGTGAATTTGTTATGGTAAACCAATTTTAGTTGAGTAATAATCATTTGATTTTAACAAAACACCAGGGAGGATATTTTCATTTTCTTTTACTTTTAAGAGTTGAGAGTAGATATGATAAACCTTAATTTACTGTGTTGAGAATTTATGAAGATTTGATCTAGCTTAAGGTATTAAATATTTTGTTTTCAATCACCAGTTTCTATGATTCGATTTAATGAATTCAGTATATTTTTACGAGAATTTTATTATTCTATTTAAGTTTGTCCGGCACCAGTCAGGAAGGTCAGGCAGAGAGTTAAATGTAAAAATATAAACCCGTAAATTTTTTATTCGCAACAAATGATCGAGTGATTAAGGTTATGAAATGCGCATCCAGCCATCGTTTTACGGTGTTTTTGAAACATTTTTGTTATTTGGCAAAACGTACAAAAACAGGCTGTAAAATAATTTCGAAAAAGAATATAAAATTTAAAATCTAAAAATCCAAGTACAAAACGCATGTATGAATTTAGGATTTGATTTCAAACGATAGAGTGGTATAACGTATACATTTCTGTAAGTAAGTTCTCGAAATATAACTATAGTATTAGGTTTCTTATGCGTAATTTAAGTTAAGTAAGAGCTAATTTCTCCCTCCTCCTAATGAAAAAACTCGAGAAAAGTCGTTCTTCCATAGGCAAGAAAACCCACTTCTTATCCAAAATGTCACCCTACATTTGAAAGCCCGTTATTTATAGTTTGCTATATTCTTTACTATATTTCATAGAATTTTCGCATTTTAGTAGTGTTAACTTTTCCCAGAACGTTTGTAAATGATTTCTTACATATACCTCAATTGTTGTTGCATTTAATTTAATATAAGGCATGACAGAGCAGAAAGAGTACCGGCTGGGAGAGCTACCTGTATAATAGTGCTTAATGTAAAGTTTAGAACCGTTATAATGATCGGTAAAATGTAGTACTGTTCCTACCTATCACAGTTATCCTAAGAAACAAATATTAGAGTCTAAAGCGTAACGTCAAGCAAAGCTGATGTGTGAGTTATGTCTTAATACTCAAAATGTGCGAGGTGTTCATATGCATTTCAGTTACGGATGAACTATCGGTGATTCGAAGGACGGGTGAAATCTCTATCAGGAAATCTGTCCTGACTTAAGGTGTTTCGAGAAAGCCGTATTACAAGCTTCTCATAAACGGCTTCGTGAGACTTCTTTTGCTATGTCAGAAGAGCAACATTTCATTAAAACTGCGTTCATTAGTTAGCGTGTTGCATTTGCAGCCAGATGGGATGTATCCCTCCATTACTAATGCGTACAGGTTTTAGCACTGGCTAATAGCCCGTGCAAATTTGCGTTTGAATATGACGAGCAAAAATTGAACATATATCGCTGATCTGATAAAATGCGATTCCAGAGGGGTGCTATGTTTAAATTTCGTTTCGTAACATGCATTGCTATGGCATCGCATAGAATAGATGTTATTTTCACTGGAGTGTATCGTGTCGCATCCTTTCTCATACTTGCATTAAACCTGCACTTCAAGTCTTAATGATCTGGTGTGACCAACACCTTAAGCATTGAAATTTAAATATCTCCAACTGCCTAACATTTTAAATGGATGCTCCTAATAAGATCTTGCACTTGGTACTCAAATCTATTACTTCCCTACGGGACGCTATCTACTGCTGCACTACCGAAGCTGGTGGACAATCTCGTCTACCTTATATTTAAATACTATACTGGATCCAGCAGAAGTCTAATCGATATGAAAAAAATAAAGATACTAACAATTACGAAATGAAATCGAATAGAAAAGTATACCATGTGTATTTTTAATATATAAGCAGGAGGATGGTATGCCATCTGCTTTTGGTAGTGCAAAACTGTGGTAATATGTGGTAGAACTAGAAACAAGATGATGTCAGATTTGGCCCATTATGGCTGCACATGTTGCACAATTATGGCTGGAGCGCTCATAATACCTTGCAATTTGCAATTTGTTCCAATGGAAACACTTGAAATATGAGCTCTTCGAATGGGAACTCTAGACTGCTGACGAACTTATGGATGCAAACATAGAGAAAATTACATCAAGCAGAAGTACGTGGAATATCAAAGTTAGGTCTTTTATAAAATGCCTGTGTTAATAATGGGAAGCATTTGGATGATATCTTTTGCAAAACAAAATATTACAGTTCTGTCACAAAGCGATCACAAGACATACATTATGTGGTGACATCGATATTAAAAGTGATCATTCGAGATCAAGAACAACAAACAAATCTGTTTTGACAAGAGCAGAAGGTACATCGTATTCCACCTGCTCATAATAAAGGAAATATTACATGCTCGCTTTGTTATTTCTATTTTATATCGGAAAGAGATTTTTCTGTTTGATCCTTGAAACGAATGAATTCTTCTTAAGCTTAAATTTTGCCATTCTGACCTCGAGTTTTTTTTATATAACGAATAGATTCAAAAACGCACCTTATTTAGGTTTCTGTCGATGAAGTAGCATCATAAATTATCTAAATCATTTATACTGAGCCCCTTTAAAAAACACAGTTTTGATGAATGAAGGTTAGTTAGTAGAAAGGATCGTAACTGTAGAATTCAAAGTATTAACAGATGCATGGTGAACATTTATTCGAATGTAATATGAAAAATTAGAGCAGTGTTCCTAAAGAGACTTCTAACCCGATACGAGATACATTTCTGATGAAAGCATGAAGTCTAAAGAGGGGAAATATTGTGAAAGTTAAGTTGGCAGTATCTGATAAATCTACCCACGATTTCAAAAGCGCTTTAAATCTTCAGTTGAAACTAGAACTTCTAAAAGTAGAAAATATAGTCTGCTCTACTGGAAACTCAAACTTTCCCGGAGTTAGTAGCAAATCCTTTTAAAGCTCTTACGATCCGAAAATCGGATGAGATTTTAAAAGAGCTTTTAAAACAGACGGTCACACAGCTACGGTTACAGGTTACCATAGAAGCTTCGGAGGAAAAGTAACACCTTGAACCGGGTAAACTTAACAAAAGAGCTTTTTTATTTGGCAATTTAAACAGTGACGCAAATCTCTTTTCAAAACAAACAGTATCGTGGAATTTTCTACTTTATATACACAATACAATTTCTATTCTATATAGATTTATTTGTTAAGTATGAGAAATACATTTATATAAATTTACGTAGTATAATAACAATTCAAAATTTTGACAAACAGTGAAAACAAAAATAGAAAAACAGCACTTCATAAGCTGAAGTACTGTAAGAGTCCGTATACCATTATGAAAGTAATAAGGAAAATTCTAACTGTGAACACGTAGAGTCATTAGGTTGTTTTGAAGCAAGAGTACATGAAAAATGAGCAATGCCCTCGCCGGGACTCAAACCTGGACCTCTCGAATACGCACCGAATGTGCTACTGTTACACCACGAAGGCATGCAGAAAGGAGGGAAAAATATCTTATAAACAATTAGTTACATGATTAATAATTTTGTTTTACACGATTAATAATCTATTAAATACAAAATCATCAAAGTGAATAAAGTGATCGAAATTTTATTCAGAGTCTAAACATATGATTGAATTTTATGTTTATAAAGAAATTAAACTTAAGATGTTTGAAAAAATGCTCGACTGTTCTATTTTGTTGTAGAATTTGCAGTAACTTAGGATTGCTTTATCTAGATCTCGGAAAGTCTTCTATGATCACTCCATATCAAGAACAAAATTTCTTTCTCATGCACAAGTGGAACTCATACTTTTTGAAGTTAACTAAATTTCTGGTCAAGTTTCAACTTGTTACCATATTACGGAACTTGTGTGAGAATAATTTTCTCTTCTAATGAGAAGAAGTCTTGCGATTCTTAACGTACTGACTCTAGATTTCACTGATCTTATTGCCAAAAAAAATTCTATGATATAGTATAATCTGACTGCAGTGTTAAACAAGTCTTTACGAATAAAATATACTAATTCCTAAAGCTAAACTTATCATTCAAAATGAGCAATGAATCATTTTAATGAAAAATCGCGATTATATGCCAGGAATGTTCCAATGGCATAAAAACTTAATCTCATCTAATGAGGACAAAAATTTTGCTTAATTTAAAAAAAATCACATCGACTTATTAATCACTCATGTTGACCAGGAAATTTTATTTTTCTGCCTAATCAAGATTTACTGCATTCATCGTATTTGCGAAAAGCGCAGTTTTCTTGAGTTAAGTGTAGTTAGTCATAGAGTATGTATCAATAAGATTAAAAAGCACGCAAACCGTTTCAAAATCAATCAAAGGGAAAAGAAAAAAGAAATACAAAATGCAAATAAATGAAGACAGAATTGGCCAGTTCCTTCCTTACCTTCACAGTATTAAAATTATATTAAGATTATTTAAGTTGAAAAATAAAAAAAGCATGTTCCTTATTTTTGATAAAATACTGTTTTTTTTCTATTGCAAAGTACTGTTCTAAGTACGTTTAACGTCTAAAAGTACACAAAATTATTCGATTTGTTTGGCTGAACAGTTAGGTGAAAGGCATCGAGAACAGATGGGTAAAGGAAGTAGTCAGAGGAAAAGAGAAATATTTTATTTTCCAATGGTAAGCCCTCAGCCAACTTCGTCTTGGCCAGAACTATGGCCAGAAATGGTGGTCAGTATATTATGGAGGCCCCTAATAAGTGGACCACCTTTGCCTCCAATGAAGGGACGGACAATTATAATCATGCTTCTACGGGATTCGAAATCGTGTCCTTTGGTATCGCAGTCGGCTTCCCTAGCCACTATACCACCTGGGCGGGAAAAGAGAAGGATAAATTAAAATAATTTCAATGCTATTATTAAATAATGACTTAAAAGATCTTCGGTCAAAACTGAAAGTCTCTAAAGAAGTTTGAAAAAAACGTGACTCCTTGAATCATCGAAAATTACATTTAAAAGGGCTCGGATACTGTGAAAGATATCAGAAGAACTTGCAGATGAAACGGAGCAAGACCGTAAGTTTTAATTTCTTTTTCAAGTTCGAAATTGCTGTTGCACCCGCTTCTAAACGCTGCCACAGTAATGTAATTCGATGACCAATAAGCAGAAGGAGACAACTGGACAACTAGCCGGGTAACAGTGACGAATAGCTGGAATATTCCCAGTTTGACAGTTTCTAAATTTTAGCAAAGATTAATTTCAGTAATGCACTTGCTATTTCATGGGGCAGTTTTTGAGTATATAAAAGATAAAAAATATTCACGTAACCTTACATGGATTTGATAAACCTTTCGAGTGAATGCTCTTCTAACAAAAATGCTGTAGGGATACATCTTAAAAAGGGTCAAGTCTATGAAAACTGTGCATAATTAAGATTAATTACTGGCTTACATAAAACGCCATTTAAAAACGTCATGCGAAACTGGTCATTATTTGTTTATGTCATGTCTTCAGTTGTATATAATTTAGAACAGTATGGTATGTTAAAGTTTTACAATATTATTTTCACCAGTTGTTACTTATTTTTACGACGTTTACAGCAATAGCTTTAAAAATGAATATATTGTTACGAATTTTTTACATAGATAGATGATTTTAGTGCAATTATATGTGAAATTTTTCTGTGTAATGTAACATGAAAAATCTAGAGAGAAAAGCTATGCCGGGAAAGTAAGAATACAGGGGTAAGTCCATTTAACCATTTAACATTGAGTAAATGGGTATCTCGGCAATTTGGTGAGATATCGCCAAGCTGGGAACGTTTTTGGCAACTTATTTTATGGCCGAATTTAGCGAGAAATCGCCTAAAAGCGCCAAACGTGGCGACCATTTGGCGACATTTTGGTCCGGTCCCTGTAATAACTGAATAATTGTAGTTGATTACCATATTAGCTGTAACCGTAACCCGACCCTCATATTGCCATCCAGTAATTTCGAGAAGCAGAAGGTACTAGAATCTAGGTGACCGGGTTAAAACTATATAAGGTCGGAGAGAGCATCTGCTCTCAGTTGTTTTGCTATTGTTGCGAGTTGTTAGTTCAGCGTGAGATCGGAGTACTGAGATATCTCTGGGATAGCTTTCTCTATAGATGCGCTTTGCATTCTGTTGCGTTCTACATTCTTAGTAGTTTGAAGTGTAACTACTGATTGTACTCTGTGATAAAGTGAATACCTGTGCGAATATTTCTGTATACAATTCCAAAACTTTGAAGCGCTTCTTTTGATAAAATAAATTTAATTAACCAATCATCGGACTTGTGTGCAATCAATCTGTTACGAACCGTACACAAACTACAACATGTACTGTAGCAAGTTGGTTTCGCTATATAGGTTTACTTAAAATTTGAAACTGAAAATTCTCGGAAACAAAATGGATTTATTTTTCTTGCAAGAATGCATCATGAAGTAAGTTTGTTTCACTTATTGTTTCTTTTATTTGATATTTTCAAGATGATATGCTATATATTTGGTTTATTTTTGTTCTGTTTATAAATTTTACATATATACGAGTACACGTGAACCAGAAAAATTACTGAGCTCCCCATATCAAAAGCTTTGTACTTAACTTGAAAAATAGATCGCATTTAAAAATAAAAGAGCTAAAGAGGAGGAAACATCCTCTGTATACTAAAGGAACAGCCAGGCAAGAAAAATCGAACTGAAATAATCTCTCGTTTCGCGTTCTAAAGCTAGCTGAACAAATGGTTCTGAAAATGCGTTTTCACAACAATTCTCGTTTCGCTGAAAAAATATTTGAACTTCGCATTTACCTCTTTTATGGGCTGAGAGCTTGATACTGAAGTACTCAGGGCAAGTGCAATGCGAGTGAGTTACAATATAAAAAATGAGTGCAATCTGTTTTCGAAATGATAGAAAGAAAAATTCTTCAATTTCTTCCGAGTGATACAAAATGATGCATGAAAATCTGAAAAAGAAGGTGTTTTATAACATTCTTTGCAATGTTTTCCATTGTTAATTGTACTTGTAAATAACTATAAGGAGACTGCTTGATTTTAAACGCAGTTTATTTATGGGAAGCATTTCATTCATTGTTGTTTAAAATTCATTGTTTATAATTCCTTGTTGTTGTTGTTCATTCATTGCTGTTTGTCTTATGCACACACACACACACACACATATATATATATATATATATGTATGTATATATATAACGTAGAGAAACCACGGATTTTTATTCGAAGTATTTTCTATCGATTTAAAAATTTCAAAAATCAGAAGCTCAGTTCAGGTCATAAAAAACAAGTTTATTATACTAACCATCTGTTAATGTACAAGCATTTCATTAAGTTTCAGTACCAGTTCGAAATTCGTTATAAAACACAGTTTTCTATTTCAATGTACACAGTCCAGTCACATTAATGTGACCACCACGTACTTTCCCTGTCAGAGTTAAATAACCAATCACAGAAGGCAGGTGGCAGCACAGTGCAGTTGAGCGTATATAAAGGGTGTGTGAGGGCTTCGGAAAACATTTCAATCGTTGGCGTAATGCAGAAACGAAGCGATTTATCCGACTTCCAAAAGGGCATGATCATTGGCTTTCGGGCCAAGGGTGGAAGCATTTCCGAAACGGCTGAGTTTGTGAACTGTTCGCGTGCCGCCGTGGTAAAAGTGTACCGTGCATGGCAAAATGGGACTGTCCAAAATCAGCGACGTGGCAAATGTGGTGCACCACGGGCCATAGATGACAGAGGCGAACGACGGTTGCGGAGATGCGTTCGGGCAGATAGACGGGCTACCGTTGAGCAACTGACCACCAAAATGAACCAAGGGGCTACCAAAAGTGTCTCCCAAAGTACTATTCAGCGAACATTGCTGCGTCTGGGCCTCCGAAGCAGACGCCTGGTTCGTGCACCTATGCTGACTGCTGTTCATCGACGGCGAAGGCTAGAATTTGCACGCCAGTACAGCAGCTGGACGTCCACTGAGTGGCGACAGGTTGCGTTTTCGGATGAATCGCGTTTTATGCTCCATCGGACAGATGGACGTTGGCGTATAAGGCGTGAAACCTCTGAAAGGAACCACCCTGCAACCATTGCCGGAACGGTCCAAGCTGGAGGCGGGAGCATTATGGTCTGGGGAATGTTTTCCTGGCATTCTCTAGGTTCACTGATCATTGTGGAAGGCACAATGGATCAATACAAGTACGCATCTGTCCTTGCGGACCATGTTCACCCCTACATGCGCATTGTTTTTCCTCAGGATGATGGCATCTTCCAGCAGGACAATGCGAGGTGCCATACAGCTGCCAGTGTACGTGCGTGGTTCGAAGAGCACCAGGATGAGTTTACCGTCCTCCCCTGGCCAGCAAACTCACCTGACTTAAACCCAATCGAGCATCTGTGGGACCATCTCGATCGAGTTGTTCGCGCCATGGATCCTCAACCGCGTAATCTAGCGCAGCTGGCCACGGCATTAGAGTCGGCATGGCTCAACATCCCAGAAAACACCTTCAGAGACCTATGTGACTCTCTTCCTGCACGTCTCGCAGCAGTCCGCTCTGCGAAAGGTGGTTATTCTGGCTTTTGACAGATGGTCACATTAATGTGACTGGACTGTGTATACGAATTCTCCAAAACTTGCGTAAAAGTTTGGAAATAGGTTCCATAAATAGTGCACAAAGAAGTTATAAATTCTATGAACCGTATCAAAATATTAAGTTTTCATGCAAATTTTGTTTAATTCAATGCATTTTTTGAATAACATCTTCATTTTTCTTTATGGTTCTTATGATAGATTCAAAGAAATCAAAACATTTACTTCCGAGTATTAAATATTGTCCACTTACAGTGAAGTGAAGGCAAGGGCAGGAAGGAGTCAGTCCAACTGGCCACGAATTGGTCTTTTGAGATTTAATTGGCTGTCATAAGTTAAAAAAACGTAAAGGACGTAAAAAAGTAAAGATTACATAAACACTTTCATACTATCACACACATGCTTAGACGGCTACTTCCACTGCCGTGTTATTAAATAATACTTACATACAAGTACATTCAGCATAAAAAATTCAATTTTACTTAAAATCTTCACGTATGTTGTTGCGTATCATTAGTTCATCATAGTATATCATTAGTTTCACTCCACAGAAATAAGCAATACATGTAAATGCATTATTATCTCCCATTACGAACTCATCTAGGGAATATTTTCCCGAAATAAGCTAGCAATCTTATTAGCTGGGTGGATTTTGCTTAAGTCACATTTTAGGAAGGCACAGAGGGTGTCATATTATTATCATCATAGATTTTAAAACCTGCAATTCCTGTGTTTGATAAAAATTTATTATGTAGTAAAAAAGTGAAATATTCTAAGAAAGCGGACACTCAAGGAGCGTACGAGCCATTTTCGTGGTGACTGTTTTAAAGTATCTTGTCATGAGCTATTTCTAAGCTTTCTTAATAAAATGCAACTTCATTATTAACCACACCAACTCCATGGTCTGGCAACTCCAGGTGCCTATGCTGCACATAACAATGGGTACAATGGCGTTTTCATATATTGCCACCAGGGTGGCACATTTAATAGGGGGTGGCTTCTCTAGACAAGACTTCTTTTAAAATGCTTTCAGTATTTCTATGTGCTGATTTAAAGTGCGTTGTAAAGTTCAAACGAGAATCAATTATTATACCGAAGTATTTTATCTCCTTCTTGAACTGAATTATTTGCTTCTTATTCTTACTTAAGGTTTGGTGGTCTTGTGTTTCGCTAACCTCTAGAGGAAAACATTCCGTAAGTATTCTCTGTATTGAATTTGAGCTTTTCTCTAAGCTATCAGTCCCGAAAAACATTTTCGAATTCTCTGAAAGTCTTTTCAATTTCGTCAAGACAAGCATCTTCAATCAGGACTAGGAAATTGTCGATACAAGAAGCCAGATCAATGTTCATTCAATTTTATCTGTATTAAATTATTCATTACGAGATTCCAGTACAACGGAGCGCGCATGTCTCCTGACTATGGGCAACCCTTGTAGGTATCCAAATAAACGCTGTCGCCTTATTCATTAATTTCACATTTCATGTTATAAGGTATCATTTTTAATTTTCTAACCTGTTATTTTAAATTAAGTTACTTTCCTATCAACGTTGTTTCATTTTCCTATCAGAATGTAAATTTTCAGCGTTGAATTTAGGTAGAATGAATGAAGCACTTAAAGGAGGATGAAAGCTGAGCGTGTTCTGCCTGCTTGAAGGCCAGGTTGCTGTTGATTCTGTCAACTAGAATTCTGTGGCGTTGAGTTATTATTCCCAAATTAGTCTTGTTTATGCCAACTTCGTTGACAGCTAGCTTGCGCGCAGTTATACTGCGAAGCCGTTAGGCTATACTTGATTAATTTTTGATTTTCCCATTAACAGTTAAAATACCCAGTATCTTGCTTAAGCTTATGAGAATATCTGAGTTGTAGTTAATCAGACGATGAAAGATGATTACTTACCTAATAAGGTAACAATTATCTATCAATTACCTACAAGGTATTAATTACATATTCATATAAAACAAAATTCTTTATACATTTCTGCAAATAATCATCTGAACATTTGTAATTTTTAACATCCAAAAGAGGAGTAAAATATTATGAACTAAAGATAAAACTGAGAAAGTAGTGGGTCATTTCAATGCACTGAAGTTTTTCAGAGTTCAGGGTTGCCACTTTGCATTTTATAAATATAACACGAAAATGGAAAAATATGATTAAAAAAGCTTTGTGTTTGTTATAAATTCTAGAATATTTTGTTCAGAATATACAGGGTGATTCGCTACCACACCGTGACATGCCAGGAATCTTCCAGAACGCAACAAATTCCATGCAGCGCCGTTCTCAGGTCTGCCAGACGACTTCTGGTCGTAATTTCAAACACCTCTTGTAGTACAACCTTTCAATGAAATAGTTTCTATCCCATTAATGTGTTGCTGTTTCTGTTCTTTTTCTCTGCTTGTTTGCACCATAGCTCCCGACTACGCATTTGCGGTCCTGCATTCCTATGTGATTCCGAGCCGTCTCCGTACCCTCTACACGCTCTGCAAGTCTGTCAGTCTAGTGGCGAATCACTCCGTATATGTATTGTTAGAATTAACATGTGAACTGAGATTTAAAAAAATATACCGTTTCCTGTGTGAAATCAAATTAAGCTACGTAAGAAGCCATGCTGGCCCTTTTGTAAAATCTCGTTAAATCAAGCATATGTGAAAACGACCATGTATGAACAGAATTAAGCATACACCTTGCACAAAAAGAAAAAAAAGTAACAGATATGTACACTGCGAAAAAAAAGAAATATCTCGTTTTATATCTCCCGTTCTAGTGAGCCGATTGACGAAATTCAACTTGCGTTTTTCATGCCCCGAGAGCGTGATTTAAGATATGTATTAGATCTGTATACAGCATTGTTCTAGCGTAGGTACTCTGACATAAAATTGGACTTTTTCTAAAATGACATACCAATGTTTTTACATAATTCGATTCTACGACTTAAAATATACCAAAGTGCCAAGTTTTGAAAAAATCACACGAGTAGTTTTAAAATTTAGCTGTCAGTATTTTAGCTCCTCAGTTTTAACTGGATTTGGTATATATTTATTAAAATTTCTTCTTTTACTGAATTTACTTGATTCCTTCCTTCGCAAGTCAAACTTTAGGTTCTGTCCAAATGAAATTCGCAGATTTTTCTGATTTATTTTCTACATTTATATTTTTTAGTAGTTTTTATAAATTCTTCCAAAACACTTTTGAATTTATAATTTTGTTTCGATCGCCTTAAGGCATATGTATTGCAAGAACTATCTGTAAACAATGAGAGTTTTTCATGCAGAATTTCTCAGGGTATACATAAATTTATACATGGGTGCGTTTTGAAATTTTGCATGTTTGTTACAAGCGATATGAATCTCAAATGTGGTTCACGCACTTTGTTAAAATTAACTGAAAGACTGAACGATGCACCTTTTTTTTCGGCTGTGTGTAATGGAAAGGAAAAGTACAGTAGGTTATCACAAATGAAGAATTTCGCTAAGTGAATTATTCTTGACAACAACTAAAAAAAGGGCGCGAAGATAGATTTTCAAATTTCTCGTTAAGTTTCTTATCAAATTTTCCAAAATTTAATACTTACGCATAATCTGAGTCACAAATCGAAATAGAAAAAAAAACTGATACGTCATTTCGGAAAAAGTCCAATTTTGTGTCAAAATACCTATATTAGGATATTGCTATATAATAAATCTAATATATATTCTAAATCGTGCTTTGAAGATATGAAAAACGCAAGTTAAATTTTGTCAATCAGCCCACTGGAACAGAAGATGTAGAACTATCCCCCTTTTTCTGAATATTACATTATCGATTATAACACAACAACTAGACACTTCCAGGATTTTACAGAACAGTTCCGCATTTAATAGCATTATCTCGCTTTGAATTATGACCCTGAGAAAGTCCTCGATTTTGTAAATAATTCAGACGTTTCTAAATAATGAATGTGACTTCATAAATTTTGCCACTGCCGCTTTCTACTCTCATGAAGGTATGAGGATATAGAATAGGTAGGACGAGCATCTAAGAATGCGTTGAATAGTCGATATACACAGTCCAGTCACATTAATGTGACCACCACGTACTTTCCATGTCAGAGTTAAATAACCAATCACAGAAGGCAGGTGGCAGCACAGTGCAGTTGAGCGTATATAAAGGGTGTGTGAGGGCTTCGGAAAACATTTCAATCGTTGGCGTAATGCAGAAACGAAGCGATTTATCCGACTTCCAAAAGGGCATGATCATTGGCTTTCGGGCCAAGGGTGGAAGCATTTCCGAAACGGCTGAGTTTGTGAACTGTTCGCGTGCCGCCGTGGTAAAAGTGTACCGTGCATGGCAAAATGGGACTGTCCAAAATCAGCGACGTGGCAAATGTGGTGCACCACGGGCCATAGATGACAGAGGCGAACGACGGTTGCGGAGATGCGTTCGGGCAGATAGACGGGCTACCGTTGAGCAACTGACCACCAAAATGAACCAAGGGGCTACCAAAAGTGTCTCCCAAAGTACTATTCAGCGAACATTGCTGCGTCTGGGCCTCCGAAGCAGACGCCTGGTTCGTGCACCTATGCTGACTGCTGTTCATCGACGGCGAAGGCTAGAATTTGCACGCCAGTACAGCAGCTGGACGTCCACTGAGTGGCGACAGGTTGCGTTTTCGGATGAATCGCGTTTTATGCTCCATCGGACAGATGGACGTTGGCGTATAAGGCGTGAAACCTCTGAAAGGAACCACCCTGCAACCATTGCCGGAACGGTCCAAGCTGGAGGCGGGAGCATTATGGTCTGGGGAATGTTTTCCTGGCATTCTCTAGGTTCACTGATCATTGTGGAAGGCACAATGGATCAATACAAGTACGCATCTGTCCTTGCGGACCATGTTCACCCCTACATGCGCATTGTTTTTCCTCAGGATGATGGCATCTTCCAGCAGGACAATGCGAAGTGCCATACAGCTGCCAGTGTACGTGCGTGGTTCGAAGAGCACCAGGATGAGTTTACCGTCCTCCCCTGGCCAGCAAACTCACCTGACTTAAACCCAATCGAGCATCTGTGGGACCATCTCGATCGAGTTGTTCGCGCCATGGATCCTCAACCGCGTAATCTAGCGCAGCTGGCCACGGCATTAGAGTCGGCATGGCTCAACATCCCAGAGAACACCTTCAGGGACCTATGTGACTCTCTTCCTGCACGTCTCGCAGCAGTCCGCTCTGCGAAAGGTGGTTATTCTGGCTTTTGACAGATGGTCACATTAATGTGACTGGACTGTGTATTTCAGATATATTTCAGATTCGATATATTTCAGAGAGCTCGTGTTTGAAAAAAAACTGTGTGAAAGAAGTTTTGTGATTTTGATCGGAACTAAATTTCACACTTAGTAAAATAGGCAGCATAATTAATCGCCTTTACCATTTTATGTGAATCACATTGTGAAGGAAAGCTTGCAAAAAATACTGTTTCGTGAAGCAGTCGACCTTGTAACGGATGAAAAATAAAACAATTGTCTAAATATAAAGCTGAAATTAAGGCGAAACAGGCTAGAAGTTATCCGGTTTTCAAAATAAGCACATCCTCCCCCCCAAATCGTTCAAGGCAAAAAATAAGGAATTTTTCAAAAAAAATATTCAGAGGCGATAACTATAAGCAAGAGTTTTAAGATTGACTTTTCTTATTACCTATTTTTTTTTTTATTTTGCGCAACAAAATTGCAGTGAAATAAGAATTGTTATATGAAGTGTTTGCTATAGTAAATACTATGCTCCAAATGCTTGTGCTGCTAAATTAAGCTATCATGATTTATCGCATAACTTGCCAAGTATTACCATAGGGCAAAACACGTTTCTTTAATTTATTTTTTTGCGTCAGCGGATTATCAGGTTTGCTAGTATTCGCCAAGGGATAATACTTTTTAATTCAATTAGTCTTTAATATATTAGCAAACTGGAGGCATTAAAAGCAAGAAACTAGTTCCTAATATTTAAGTCCTTACTTTTAAATATTCTATTTAGTTGTTATAATTTGAAACATATATTAATTTAATTTACAAGTTAATTATCTAATAAAAATGAACATTTACAGCATCTCCATAATTAATAAAACACGCTTCTAATGCCATACGTAATATACTTCGGTACGAAAGGAATCCTAGAAAGAAACGTACATACGAAGACTAGCTACTATGAAAACATCTTAGTTCTTTATTGTAGTGAGTGATGTGTGATTTATAAGATACCTGGCAAAAGACATCTGTCATCTTGTTGGTGTGATCGGTACATCGGTCTTCCACAATTCAATGTCTACCAAGTTTCGGGTTAATCGTATGAGTCTATCATGTATTACAGTTACAAGAGCCATCTGCATAAAAATTAACTTAAAGGTCTCTGGCAAAACTTTATGCTTGTATTCCATCTGGAGAGTATTCAACGTTGTCAGGTGTCTTCTTTAAGTGTAAGATAACAAAGAATTCGAATCAAGCTTGAGATTATAAAAATCCCCAGTTCTGCTCCACGAGGCAGTACGTTTTGACTAAATATAGTCCAGACTATATATAGTCTTGAAAGTTTTAAATAACTTATCTAAATAGAATTTTGAATTAAAATTAGCAAACATTCTTTCCGACAAAGAAAAGGTAATGTTAGAGGTATTTGATAGCATGGGAATACATTCAGTAAAGGAAAGAAAAAAAATCTGACCGATATTATAACATGAAGACGCATGCTTCAGCGCAGATAAATTTGTATCTTTATTTTCCTTCTCTGCATTAAGTCGGAGGATACAGATTATAAAATAAATCTATACGCAATATTTAATAATTTTATTTTGAGTGCAAATCCATTTTTATTAATTATTCCTAAACCAAATTGTTATTGTGGATTATCTTGTTATAAAGGAAAAGGTTAGTCAGATATATTTAAATATTAGATGTATTTAAATATGATATATTTAAATATCTATCTGCTTATATATTTTAAATATCTGAATTTTATAATATTTCAGTTGACTACTTTATTGAAACGAGAAGAAATTATAGAAACAATTCAAAATAAAAAGAAGTCGAATATTTAAGTATAATGAAAATTTTTGCCCTTATGTATTCACTATAGTCTGTTGCTTTAAAACATGAACTTCACTATCATTTTCTGCCTCCCGGCTTGTCTCGTATCCATGAGAATTGCAGTTTGTGTAAGAATAGTTTTGTGTAGCTGATTTTTTCTTCTTACTTCACTTACGTTTAGCACGTTTTACTTCATGAAAAACACGCAAGTACAGGCACTACTAAATTCTCAGATAAGGAGGAGAAACCAATTGCCGCGTGGTGATGACGACACTTTATACAGTCGCAAATAGGGAGGGCTAGAAACAGAATTGTATCGCCGGTTTTAAAGAAAGTAATTTTCAAAAAATCGTTCGTATGCATTAATGTTGATAAGCTGTATAAAGAACAATTATCAACACAGAAAAAGTAACAGTATCGAAAACACGTGCATCTCGTTGCATTGTATCAACAAATAGAGTATTTTATTTTAAAAAGCCCATATGTTCATGTCAATAAAAATGTTAAAACGATACTTAAACAGACATTTTTTTAAGAAGATATTTATTTTACATTTCTCCAGTAATGATTACATTTGGCAATTAGAAGCATAAAAAATTTCAGAGCGCAAGTTGGATTAAAATAAAAATATAAATACCATTAATAGAATATTTTCATTGCTCCTTAACATTCCTCAGCTCGAAAATGGTTACTATTCGAGGCTTGCGAAGCGACATTCTAACTCCCAACACACCTCCTCCCTACAGATACGTAGGAAATAAATTTAATTCGTAGGATATATAGCCAGACACTCTCAACTAAACGGATTTCATGTAACTACAGCACATTAAAAGGTCTAACATTATCGATCGTCATAAAGCTTATCGCAAAATGAAGCTGATATTACTAATAGGGATTCTATGTAGATAGTTTCATGAGTTCAACATGAAGTTATAGATTTGGCGTTGCTTAATTGTGTTGCCAGCATTAATGCTTCAAATAAAGCTTGGGATTACGAGATGGCCGCAGTCGAGAAGCGAGTATAATTTTGATAGCCTTATTATGTCCAAGGTTATTAAACTAACAGAATATGAGAAAAGATCTTCAGCTATTTTAATCATCACTAGCCGGATATCCCTCACACCCATGCAAATTTCAGATTCAAGGCTTAAGGTGAAATATATTCATCTGTCGATTTTGATTTGGGTTTCAACGTACATGTGATAATTAATCCACGAATTCCCAACCGCATACTGCTATAGGGTAACAAAAAGTGTGAAGGATTAATTTCGATGCAGTCCACCACTTTAATTTTCTAATTCTCATATATAGGATATTGACTAAGTGCTCAATATATTGACAATATTTTCAGAAATTTATTTTAAATCAAAAGCACATCTTTAAAAACATTTGATGAAAATTTGAAGTCTTTGATAAGTTGTAGAGACAGAGTAATTCAAAATCAGTTTAAGAACAAAAGAACAGAGATATCATTAGTGACATCAGCCAAAGTAAGACTTTAAAATGCGGTTTGAAGAAAACTGGTAAAAGCACTGGAGAAGGAGGAAGACTGAAAAGCAAACAAAATCGGTGCTGCATTGGCTCGAAAAGCTGGACCTAAAGCCAGATCCTTTAACACAAGCAAATTCTGATAAAGCTCTAAATGTAAGCCAGCGAGTCCTAGGCTGTCACATAAAATACACACAGGAAGAAAAGTATCTTTATCTGAAAATTCAGAAAAGTGGAGAGCAACATTCACGGACTCTTACTCTCTTCTCTGAAAACTTATATAATGTAAATTCAGGATTGTATAATCTTTCCGGCTCAAGACAAAAATCATGAGTTTAAATTATCAATCCTGCCCAAAAAAATCGACTTCGATTAATTGTATTTGAAGGTATAACTTGAATGGTTACTTTTGTAAGTGGAATAAATAAATTTTGATTTACTTGCTCAGGGCCTACTTTTAATTCAGAATACAATATACATAAAATTTCATAAATATTTCTAAAAGTACGATTTCAGCAAGTTAAGGGCTGCCTTCGTAGAGGAAGGTTTCAGGGAACTGACCCATATTAAAGATACACACGGAGGAAACCATGAAAGCCAACCAGGTAGCCAGTTCGTTTGCCTGGGAGCGAACTACTACTATTCAGCGAACTTAACCACTCGGCCACTAGGAAGGGGGCTTGAATTTTATCAAGAAAACCATAAAAGGGGCTCGTGTGTTAAGGTATTTCTCTCCTTCACGCACTATTCAAATGTTTATGGATCAAAACATTCATTTTAGATTCCAAGATAAATGCCAAGCTAATTTAATATTTTGCATTTAATCAATGATTAAAAAAACAACCTTTAAATTTCTTTCGTGTCATTGCAAAATGAAACAAATTTTTAAATAAATCTTCGATAGCTTGAATCTAAACGTTTTTCGTCAATGGAATGTAAAGAAAATGGAGGAAAATCCCTTTTTGGAAGATGCACTAACCTATTGGTTAGAGAAAATGTTTCTTCTTTACGTTCACATTGGTTCTATACATGTGTTAATTTACATCAAAGGGATGATATAATATAAGCAACAAACATTTAAGACGATACACAGCACTTAAGATATATGTGTATTCAAAAATGAAAATTAATAAAAAGATGCAGAATTATCAAATAATAAATGCTTTCAATAAGCCCCATAACATTCCCATAACATTTAACCTTCTATTTTACCAATGAAGCTCCTCCAGTATTTTGTTTCAGTTAATTAAGGAATAAACAGAAATCAAGCATTACATAACTGCCTTCATTAATCTGATATGCCCTTTGCTTTGAAATTGCACATTTCCGCCTTAGAACGGATAAAAAACTCTCTGTAATAAATTTAATTATCTTCAACGCGCCTCCTGTCTTCACTCTGCCAGCACTTAACAAAGTCATTTCAAGTAGTTAACTACAAACATTTCGGCATATTAGCATTTTCACTTTACTCAAATTCTGTGATTTGATCTTTTTGAGAGCGGGCATACTTTTCGCAGCGGGCTGAAAAGAGGAAGGATGAGTTTAAGAATACCTCGATTAATTTTCCTTACAGCCATGGAGAACATAATAGGTATGTTCTTGAACTGAATTATTGCACTTTTATCTGAAGCTAGTATCTTCAAGTGTTAAGTTAATATTCTTGTATTTTAATCTTCAGGGTGCTGAAAGGATTCTGCAATTATGAGATAAGAACGCATGTAAAATTTGCCTTTTTTTTGAAGCGAAACGCGAGTGATTTTGTAAAGTGGTACCAACCACTAGGCTTAAATAATTCCTTCAATTATCTCTTTGAATTTATTCTCGATTGTTGTAACGTTTACCCAGTTGATCGATCTTTCGATATTTTCCAGTGAATATATTTCAATGTTTATAAGTGAATAAATTTAAAGAAGTGCTTGTAACTAGATTTGCTACTCATAAGAGGTTTATTACCAAGAGAAGTTTTTTGAAAGAGATGTAAATCGTTGCCAGCATTAAGATAGATATAAGACATACTTTATTTTCAAGTGTTTTTCAAATCGATTCAGAATAAATTTTTAAAATTCTCGGTTAGTTTTAAGTAAAATGGTTTTGCAATTACGTTTTTTCTTTCTTTGGAGGTTTACAATTGAACATCGTTAGTTAAATTAGTATTACCCAATCTTTGCTTACGTGCTACAAAGATAGTAATTTTGCTCTACATAAGCAGAAATAGATATTCAGATATTAAAAGAACAGGATATGGAGACATTTATATTATTTACATAATAACGTATCAACACATAGAAATGCAGAGCATAAGCAAAGTGACGTTGATATCTAATATCACTTCTTTTTACGATTAGATTTTACGTATTTGGCATTGATCGATAAAGCTCTTGACAGTTATTTGAGGAATTAATTTTCATTTTCCCTGCTTTTCTAACGCCAAAGTTACTTTTTAGAAAATAGCCCTCTAATATGATTTTTCAGTGACTGAGCACTCATATTCCAGACATTTTTTATGATGATAATCTAACTATCAACTTTGCTAAGGATGAAGTAGTGCGGCTGGACATTTAAAAACTCATCTGCGGCCTGTATAAAGTCATGAAATGTTGTATTATAAAATAGTTTCTGGAGTATTTGAATGCGTGAAAGCAGTTTGGGTGCTCAGATTTTATCTTACCTCTACTGGCTGCTCATCGCTCATTTAATGTGCAACTAACTTAAGAACATAAGATAAAGTTTTCCTTGAAGCGAAAAATCCCCTCAAGCAAAGAGATGTTTAACAGTGACTGCGAACATCCAGAATAAACTTTTAATATGGATTTGAGATGGGGTTTAGAGATCTGCTAATGGTATTTGATACATCTATTTACAGTTTGCTCTCTACCAAGTGTACCGGTCTTTTCAAAATAGCACATGAGACCTTCATTCATCAATTATGTACTTGCATTTTTATGCGAAGAAATATTATAAAGAAAGTCTAGATTCCTTATCGAATCATTCTTCCTAATTCCATGTTTTGATGATTTTTCTTAATTCCATGTATGATAAGCCATGATTTCGAAAGCCAGCAAGTTACTTTATTCTTAAAGTTCCCTAACACATATGCTTAAAGGGATGTAAAAGAAAAGTATTCTTTTAATTTGCAGCCAAAACCATTTAATTATCAGTGCTCCCTTCGATGCGCAAACTTTAGTGCGGTGTTTTTCGTTTGATTGAAATTTTTGTAAACACCATTTTCTAATTGTCGAATAGAAATAATTTTAAAAACGGAGCAAAAATAAACTCTAACCTAAGATTATACGGGAAAATAACATAAAAATAATATTTACTTAAAACAATTACTCGGAGACAACAAGCAGTTAAAAATAGTATTGTCCAAGTTAGCATAAAAAACAACAAATATCTGCAAAATCACTGATAATAGTGCGCATCACTTTGGAAAGTTTATAACTATAGAAGCAGTTCTTTACATTTCATTTCTTTTACACAGAAATGTTTTAAAAAACTCCTGTCAACACTGAAGAGGTTTTGCTAAAAAATGAGTATATTTTATCGTTCGCTCAGTAACGATGTGTTTATATTTCAAGGATTTCTACGGGTAAGTTTTGCGGAATGAATATAAACGTAAAATATAAAAGTAATTAACAAACTAGATTTAGACAAAATATCAAATTCCCATTCACACAACTTCCATCCAAGTAGCTAGCAATAAATATTTTCTTCGAAACTATTACTTTTTGTTATAGAACAGGAAAAATTCTGATGTGGATACCACATGACTCCCTTCTACGGTCTATTAGATTTATACACTTTTTGCTGCATTTCATTTAAACTTATTTTCTCGAATTTCATTAGAGATATATTTCTCGCTCAATCATTTCAATTCTTACTTCGCGGCAGGGCAAAAATAAATAAAAACTCAAAATATCTTCATTAAAAACTGTAAAATAAAGAAAAACTTAAAACAGCAAACACAGTTAAAAACAATTTAAAAAATTTTATAATTAAAATTAGAGTTTCTAAACAATAACAAGCAATTCGACAAACGGGCAGGAAGACAGGTTTTTCGGTGCACAAAACTGAAAGTTTACTTTTGGTTTTACTCGGCAAAAAGACACTGAAGTAGGGGCAGAAACTGATTTAATTCACTATTCTGCTAACAGTCTCAAATATAAACAAATTATGGCTTCGTTAAGCTTAGTAGTTAGTAGCATTTAAACAACTTAAATTATTGATAATTCTGCAGCTATTGCATGCAGATTAACCAAAGGCATAAAAACCTTAACCACAACATAAGAATAACATAATTCAATCAATTTTTAAGCAAAAGTACAATTTACCAATATAGAAGTATGAAAAACTGAGCTCACGAGTAACAGAGTCGGTGTGTATATATATATATATATATACATACCCACTCTCATCATATACATCTCATATCTATATATATATATATACACTTTTGGTGCTATATATATATACATATATACACTTTTGGTGCTCGTATATATACACTTTTGGTGCGACCGATTGCGCACAAAACGAAAGGTGCTTAACTACATTATATCAGTCCCATATACAAAATTTCAACATCCTAAGTTTACTATTACTACTAAAGCTATTTGTTTTTGAGTTACGCGAGATACACACATCAATACGTACGAGCAGATGTCACTAAGAAAAGTCTCTTCTGAATAGGTTTTAAATCCATTCCACAATCCGCTTTGAGGAAAAGAGTCTCTTATTCTATCCGTACGTACAGATGTCAAGCAAAAATATCGTTCAAATAAATTCGAGAGGGGTCAAAATGGATATTTTCGTTGTAATATGCTACACGAAAGTTTTTCACGATTACAATACTTCCTTTACTTCACACAAGGATGTAAAAAACTAGAAAAAATTGCTAGGAACCTAAAAATTAATTTTAATAATCAGTAACCTAACTTTTGTAAAATTCAAATACACCATATCATAGACAGGAGGGAGAAAATATTGGAAATCATTTATTGCTTGCATTCAACAATCAATGAAGTCTATGTATGGGTAGGAATTACGTTTTATTATTCGGAATTATGAATACTTTAAAATTCCCGATAGTTTCGGTACTATTAGTAATGATAGCAGTGAAATAACAGCAAAAAATGTCGACATACAGTAAATGTCCAAATCTCTACAGAAGCTGTTAGTCTCAGCAAAACTTTCTTATATCTCTTAGTGATAAGAGAAGACTGAATGTTGAAAACCTCTAGTTTATAGAAGCAAAATCTGGTTACATGGTAGAAATTTCAACGCCGTGAAAAAAACATCGAAAGAGAGATTAGAGATGAATGCTATAAGAAACTCATCTTGTTACAGAAAAAGTCATATCTGAAGGAAAAAAGTATAATTAGGATGTGATGAAAAAATAAAATCTGTTCTTAAGGTTTGCTTTCTCTCAAAAACAGAAGATAACAAAAGATTTAGGCAAAAAATTAGAACAAAAGCTTTATTTTTAATTTTTCAATTAAAAGATACCAGAATCAAAATGATTTTACCAAGAAAGAAAGAAGAATGCAATGTAATGGAATATTTTTTCTTTATCTTGTACTATTTTTTTGTTTTCGTGAAAAGAAATCTGCCACCGTAAGAATTCGTGCGATTGTTTTTCGCTTATTTCAGATTGTGGAATTTGCATATGTTCTTGATATAGACAAATTTCTTCGCCAAGGGAAGAATTAATGAAAAGGGCGTTTAATTGCAATGATAATGTTTTTTTAATTCCAAAAAGACAAAGGCATCCCAAAATTATTTAAAAAGATTTCTTCCTCCGTGAAAGAGATTTGGTTTTTTACTCTTTCTTTGAATTTATCTTGTAATATGACATTTTTTTTAATTTCTTCTTCACCGTTATTTAACATTTCTTGAGACAAATGCGATTTCTTGTAATCATAAAATTATAGCTGCTGGATTTTAACAGTATTTTTTTATCTTAAAGGAATATTAAAGTGTTTTTGATTTAGTTTAAAAATATAAATAAATTAACAATATATGTTTCTTGTTTAAGCATTCTTTATTTTTTAACTTGAAGAAAATGGTTTTCTCGAAAATATTTCATACTTTAATGAGATAAAAAGGCCCCATATAGACGTATTTTAATTTAACTCATTACGTTTCGCAAGTATATTCCCAGAACTGTGTTAACAATTTTGATTACAACTGAGATTCGAATAGTTTGCAATTGCATATAACATAGGTCTTTTGCAATCAATTTTTATCGTGTTAGACAGCCATGAGAAGAAAATAGGCTTAATTTCAAACTGATCCTTTAGATTTTGGTGTCATAATTTATAAAACTTTGTTTCCGTAGAGAATGAAAGTTTTCTAAGATTTTTCGATTTGCATGGCAATGGTTGAACACCAAGTGAATTTACTGATTACCCCTTAATTTGTACTCCATGGGCATCTTTAAATTTTCATTTCATAAACTTGGTCGATTTGATTTGTGAAATGAATAATTTGTTTCCGAATTATTTTCTAAGAAGGCACATTTTATCGCAAAGATTTGTTTCATCGGAATAGAATTATTTTAATCGTAAATCAAACTCCTTTCATCCTGTAAATAAGAACTTTAATTTGGAACTTGACATTAAATTCTTAATTTCTATATATTCTTAGACAATGAGCTTTTTCAGATGAAAAATTTCCTTTCATTATTATCAGATTAAAGTACAAAGGTTTCAATCAGTTGTAGAGTATCATTTAATTTTCTAACCCGTTATTTTAAAATACCTAACCTATCAAGCACATTTCATTTTCCGGTCAGAATGCCAATTCCCTGAGAAATGGTTCTATTTAATGTTCGGGCAGCAGTGTAATGTCGTGTATTCTTACTATCATAAAATATACGGGACACTAAAGAGTGTTTGAATTACCACCACGTTCTTTAAAGTACTACAAAGTCAGGAGAAGGGTGTATAGAACCTTTTATTAACTCAAATAAAGTTTAACAATCGACACCAACTCGTGCTTATAAAAGTCAGTACTTTTGGTTGAAGTCAAAAGGTAATGAATAACTTAAAACTGATGAAGTTAAGTATAGCCTAAACTGCTTAGCAGTTTAACTATTGCGCAGGCTGGCTCTGATTCGAAGCTGGCGTAAACAAGCCTAATGGCAATAAAAACTCAACGCCGCAGAATTCTGATCGCTAGAGAACCAAAGTTATTAACGTGGCCTTCAAACAAGCAGAACACACTCTGATTTCATGCTCCAAAGCCTTCCTGTAGATACTTCCTTCTTCTTACCAAATTTGAATATCGTGCATGCCGGAAATTCGCACTCTGGCAGGATAATGAAGTGAGGTTGATAGGAAAGATATTTTAACGTAAAATAACGGGTTAGAAAATTAAATGATAATCTACACAGTTTAAATTCTTAAGTGACAGCAATTCTTGAGGTTTTATATCAAAGCCTGAAAGAAAAGGAGGAAGGAAATGTGTGCCCTAGGAGCTCTAAAGGGTTATTTTTTTTACGAAGTGTGCTTTCATGGAGGTTAGTTTAATTTACTTAAGTTATAGCAAAGCACTTGAGGGTCTTATGTAAAGGATGGAGAGCCTTATTGGAGCATATTCTGGAGAAAACTCCTTCCTATTTTGCGTTATATAAGAAAAACATGAAATAAACCATGTACAGAACTTATTCCACCAGCCTGAAAAGATGCAATGGTAGAGGAAACTGCTAGGATATTCGAGAGATGGAACACCAGAAGAAGATCCCAGTCACCTTTTATAAACCTTTTCGAGCAGGACATTCTCGGAACTGCCTCGTGTAGGAGGTTTATAGAGAGCAGTCGCAAAAATCACCTTAGGATGGATCATTTAACTGTAATGAATCGAACGAATCCAGAACAAGCACCAGCAGGTTTTTTTTTCATTTATTCTCTATCTCCGGAGAAATACCCACAGCGCAGTTGATTTTTCTTTCAAGATTTTTTTTATATATCTTTTAAAAGTTCTTATATATAGTATTTTTTGTTTACCAGATTTATAATAAATTTGACCTGTTGTGTTTCTTAATTTTCTAAAGACCTCTGTATATTCTCGGATTTATGCGTCTTAGTCAAATACATTGCTTCTGCCTTACAGCAAGCCAATAGTTTTGCTAGTAGAATTATTAATAACGTGCATATCTTTACACAGTGTCATTCTTCTTAAGGTAAACATTTTCCATAAAATTTTAATTATTAAAATATTCATCCGGCTTAATTAGATGAAGACAAAGTATTTCGTATGTGCATAATTTGTACAAATTCTTTAAGAGCCCAGTTACCCAGTAAATTCTTTAAGAGTCCATATACAAGTGCACAATTAATTCAGTTTTGCCAAGCTTGAAATTTAGTTACGAAAGAAAGTATTTTTGCTTTGCAGTTGGCCCTAAATTTACTCTCGGAAATCTTATCTTGAAAAATCTTGCATTTTCGGAAATCTTGTAATGCACATAAAGGTGATCAAAATCGAAAAATTGAAGTTTGAGTATTCTCTCAAATTTTGTGCTTAAAGATGTGGAACGTTCTGGGTTTAACGCATTAAAGCATGATAAATATTTTACTAAGCAAAAGTGTTTGCTCTGAAGCTATATTTTTGCATTTGCTCAGCCTTCTCATCCAAGCTGTTAAAATTGTTAACCTAGAATTCTCTTTCGTATTTCAGACAACTTTTCAATTTAAAGTATATATCCTATAGTAATCTTTAAAGATATGAATTTACACATGTTCTGTGTTAACGAATTATTTTGTAACTTCCTCTTTCTCTGTCTTATAGTTGTATTTTAGCCAAGATGTCTTCAGTAAGCCGGAGCAAAAGCGCTGTTAGTATTATTTTAATATTCTTAATCTTGCTTTCTGCTTAGTTTTCATGCAATTTACCAATTGGTAGAGATATTACGTTATTTTAAAGTAGGAGTAGATGAAAAATGTGCAATGCCTGGACTCGAACCTAGACCTCTCGAATACGCGCTGAGTCTGCTAACCATTACACCACGAAATCATGCTGAAAGAGGGAGAAAATACCTTATATACTGCCCCTTTTAAAGGGAGACTGGGGATTAAGTTCTGAATCGCCAAATCTTGATTGCGAAGAATCATCATTCATTATCTTTTTTAGTTCGGTCCCCAATGGGACTAACCTGGACCTCTCGAATACGCGTCGAGTGTGCTAACACCATGAAGGCATGCTGAAAGAGGGAGAAAATACTTAATAAGTTAAATAATAATTGCAGTGGTCTTATTTCTTCCTACTATTTAATTATTTTTTTGAGTACATATTTCATATGATTTGAATTTTAGTTAATAATATTCCACTTGCATCACTTATTATGCTCTTCTAATTATGTTAATTAAATCTGTGTCTTTAAATTTTATTTTTTGTTTATCTTATTGTAATTCTTTTATCTAATTGTATTTATCTTATTTTAATTCTGCTGTTCATACATGCTTATTCTTCACTGAGTTTTATTTACACAATGGCATTTTTATAACTTTCTTTGCGTGATTTATGATATGTTCAGCCAGATTTGACTTTTTGCTTTGAGTCTGAATCAATATATGTTTACCTTGGTGTTCCTGAAGTCCAGCAACCCTCACAGCCTTTCACCTAAATGTATTCGTCATTAGTGCCTCATTGTTTATCTTTATTAGTGAACCTGTTGTTTTGTAACTGCAATTGACCGCTTCACTTAATATCTGCATCAAACAGAACTTCTGGAAAAATTTTTAAAAAATATTAAAAACTTAATTTTTATTACACACGTGGAACGCATATGTGACTTTGTATAAATGTCATCTACAAGAAGATTGTCTAGAAGCATTGTGAGTGATTCTGTTGGTAATTTATTTCAGGAAGTTTTAACATCAATGCCCATTAGTCATCATCCCTTTTTTTCCAGCTTGTTCATATTTTTATTAAGAACATATCAACACTTTTAGCAATAATTGTATTAAAATAATCAACACAAAACGGTCTGGAAAATTTATCTCCCCAACAAAATAGTAGAAGAGGTTAATTCAGAACAGAACTAAGCCCAGTCTTCATACTATTAAAATATAGTTAAAGATTCAGCAACAAATATTAATGTTCCAGAGAAACAAATAGTTAAAGTTTCATCGCTAAATACAGACAGTCCAAAAGATCTCGCAATGTCAGTTAAAGACTCGGCAATTAATACAGAGAGAACAGTCAAAAACTCATCAATAAATACAGACGAACCAGAAAATACAAAACTAAAACTCACAAGGAACCATTCATTTCAATATGCATCTATGTACAGGTAGCGTCCACTGGCTCAAAACACAGACTACTAATTTATCCAGAAGAAAAACGCATAACAAACAGTACAGCTTTGAAGGAAAGATAAAGCGAAGAATTTCCACTAACAGCGACAGGAAAATAAATTTGATAAAACCCTCTAAAGTGGCAAGGGATGTCAAAAAGTCAAAACCAAATCCTCCTATTAAATTACCAAGAATAGCTATACACAACGTATCGCCAACTACTCACACAGAAGAAATAGGAATAGCCTTGGCATTAGAATATGATGTTACAAAAACTGCAACAAGAGTGTTTTATCGTATAAAAGAGAGAAGCAGTGTTAAATAGATTTTCGACATATCACATCATCACGCAGTCCCAAGGCATTTACAGTGGATGGCACGCATATAGAATTCTATAACATCGAGCGTTGCTTCTGCTGTGAGGCATGTACAACAAGACTGCAGAAAACAAGACTTAAGGTGGCTTGCTCAGGATTCCATAGCATCAGAGACAGGCAGTCTAGAAGATAAGTATACATAAACTGTAAAGCATGCAATTGTCGAAAAAACAGCAGAACATCTTGCAACCATGCGGCCTACCACTCTTTGTGTCTTACATATGAAATATACGTTGAACGCATTCGCCGCAATACGATCTACGAATAACTATCAAGAAAGCATGAACTCATAGCAAGCAATACCTAAATATCTATGAAGACCGCAAAAGGATTCAATACGATTTGTGTGAATAAATCTTTAGAAAGCTGAGCCAGCAACCTCACAAGCTGTTAAATGTGCAATAAAGAACAATTTTGATAAGAGCCTTATTGTGGAGAAGGACGTGTTGCCAGCTTTTCATTTGTTCAGAAGACATATTAATCTAAAGTTCAGAACAATAAACAAGCCCCTATAGCAGCAAAAAATTTGCTGTAATTCTTTTTGAACCCCCATCATAATCATAAATACAAAAGGAGATCAAGCTGCTGTACTGCTGCTTGATCTGCTGGAAATTCTTCTGGAACTAAATAATCTTAACCTTCTTCTGGAACTAAATAATCTTAACCTCATTATTAGCTCTAAATATTCTTCTGCAAATATCATTACTAACACTACAAGAACCATTCCTAGAATCACAATGAAATATCCAATAATTAATTTCATGATCGGCCGTGACATTAATGCGCATAATATTATGTGGGACTAGGCCGACACCATTCCTAAAGGTTATAAGATCTACCTCTGCTTGTCCACATAAACTAATCTAGATCATACTAATGAATCTATCGAATTCTCGCACAGGCGTAAAATACCAGCACAGAAGAAAGGAGAAAATAACCCTTTATTTATTTTCAACTATGAACAGAAAGTTTCGTACTTCGTGCTTTACAGTAACACCGAAAACTTGCGGTGGAACTTAAACGTTATTACATAACTCAAATTCAAGTCTAAAAATAATAGTGCAGGATTAGCTCGTTAAATTCCGGATAACTTTGGTTGACTCAAAAAACCTAACAGGCGTGAAAATTATTCGAAATGGTCAAGGGCGTAGCAACGTAACAGCAAAGTCAGAAAAGAAACGTTCGCTGGTTAGCGAAAGAACGCTCTGAATAAACTGAGATTCACTCGTTTAAATACTCTCTTCACGTAACTTAAAATTTACATCCTGGCGAGGAAATGCGAGAGGAAGTTGAGATAACAAAAAGATAACAAAGATAGCAAAAATTCGAATAATAGGTTAAATAACGAAGGGAGACTCTACAAGATCAAAAACGTAATTTTGAGAAATGGAAGACAGTGGAAATTTCTCAAAATTACTGAAAGGCATATATGGTTACAGCTACATACAGGGCCAGATACAATTACGGTTATAGGTATTTATATCAATTGAAGTTATACAGGGACCAGAATAAAATGTCGCCAAATGATTGCCAAGCTTTGCGAATTTTGGCGATTCCTCGCCGTATTTGGGAACAAAAATGAGTTGCCAAAACCATCACTAACTCGGCGGTATCTCGCCAATTTAGCAAGATTATCTCAATGTTAAATAGACTTGCTCCTGTAATCTTATTTTTATGACAAAGCTTTGGATTTCTTAATGCCTTTTATGTTACATTATACAATATTCGTAACAATAGATTCATTTCAATATACATTCCAGAGCTACTACAAGGATCCTGAGAAAATATAAACTTTCAAGCAGTAAGATACCTGTCTTAACAAGATATATATTGAGCGAACCTTACTCAACAAAGAAAAGAACTGATGCAACAAGACAAAGAAGTTTCGTCAACAAAGGCAGAAACGTAGAGCACTTCGAAGACGAAAAAGAACTGCACAGGACTTTTAAGCTTCGTCATCTCATTACATTCCGAATAGAACGTGCAAAATGCGAAACAGACTTCCTTACAGCAAAAAACCATCAACTGGAGGAAATTCTGTGCAAACAATTCTAATAATTATGGCATCTTACATTAAAAAATCATCAAACAAAGTTTTTTATACCACGCAAATTTATATACATCCTAAAGCTTCAGTTGATTGTGTAAGCCATAGGCAAACACAGCGAACATCACTTTAAATAGTTTTTCTCAAAGATCATCCGCTTGAAGACACCCCAGACCAACAACTTCTACGCCAAAATTTATGAAAAGCTCCTTATTAATCGACTGAAGCACTATATAGTAATAACATTCTCAGTCCAAATCAATTTGGATTCTCAGTCCGAACAATTTAGATCATCAAATATACATGCCTTAGAGAAAGTACCCCAGCAAATTCAACTTAACAAGACTTGTAACATGCACACAGCATTCAAATCAATTTATACAATATTTTTATCAGTTATTTAACAGGTCGCTTACTGATTATCGCTCATAGTAGGGACATTACTACTAAAGTCCAAGAAAGAAACCTCCCACAGGCATCTTGTAGGGGCCCTCTCCTGTGGAATCTCACTTTGAATTCAATACTGGAAGTTAACTAACTAGATTACTTCATCGTAATCTAGTTAGTTAACTTCCAGTATCGCCATCTATGCTGACAATACTGCTCTCTTCGTAAAAGAAAGAAATCGAGATAAATTATGGGGCTGCTGTTTGTAACGTATTTACTATCAAACATCTTCGACAATGTAAAGCTTGGAATATCCACAGACAGGACTGCAGCTTTAGTTATTACTAAACCACACACAAATCCAACAAGACGTCTCCTCATCAAACTTTAAGGAGAAATGCCAAAACAATCCGTAAATTAAAATACGTCGGAATAGTCTGCGATTAGGGACTAACCTAGATCCCACGTTATAGAGGTACAAGCAGGGGTGACACCAGATAGTATTTATCAACAGGTGATCCAGGTTTTTGCCCTTCCTAACTATTTCGAATAGCGTAAGCTTATAACAGATGTCGCCCGACTCACACCACACCGCTAGACCTGCCCAGGCTGGCAGCATATTGGGGGTTCATCCGCTTGTCCGGGCTGCTTTATATACAGCTGTGAGTAGTTACATTTTCATATAATCATGGCGACACATACATATTACGTCTACATAGTGATACAAGAAATATGGCATAGTTGTTACATATTTGTTACACGTTGTTATGTCACTTGAATTACGATTTTTTCCACATTTTTGTTTGATACAAAATTTTGTGATTTGAAGTTCTCCAATTCTTTCGGTCTGTTCAGTTTCACATTTATTTCGTGTAAAGAATTTATAAAGACCTTATTTTTTCTAACCAATTATTTTTATTTTAAGAAACTTTCCTTTCCCGTCCGATTTCAAATTCCTGCCAGAATGCAAACTTAAATGATGTATATGCAAATCTAAATGAGTTCGGAAATAATATTTAAGTTAAGAGTTCGCAGTAGGAGAGTTAGTTCTGAATTTATGCCGCGTGTTTGAAAGTAGTTTTGTAGTTGAATATTTGGTGTTAGCCACTTAGTTTAGATTATATTAATATCCTAGGATCGGTTTTGCTGTAGGTAGCCGATTAAGTGATTTAGTTTGAGTAGGAGCAGTAGTGTAACTAAAGCTTAATTCATTGTGATTCTACAAACTATTTTGTGTTCAAGTTATTTAGCTACAAGTGGTGGTTAAATTACGAGCACCGGGCGAATGCATTTTCTATTTTATTTAGTTAAAATAAAAAGATTGTTATAATCTGCTTCTGCAGTCATCTTTTCTTCCAAAACTTAGCAAGAATTTGCTACTTCTCTTGCAGTAGGTCTGCAGTTTGCTCTTCCAAAACACACAAGACTCTACAAATTCTTTTTACTTATATTGTAGTTTTACACATTTACACACAGTTCGCTTTTCCATTCGTTTTGTTGTATTCACATAATTTGCTTTCACATATTTTGCTAATAAGTCGGTATTATTACAGCTATACCTTAGTTAATTCAATTTACATGCCATTGTGATGAATATACATGCAGTAGTATATATGCATTAATTTCTATATTTCATATATTTTAAGATTGTGCAAGTATTAAATTACACTGGGGAAAAAAATTTCATTATCTTTAGAACTGATATTTACTTTTGAATAACTTTTGGCATCTGAATCCCAAAATAACTTTAGTTTTTGTCTATCGCGTCAATTTCTTAAGCTACAGGATGCCATCTCTTTGTCACAAAAGTCATATAAAATACGCATAGAAAGCAAAATAAAGGGGGACTTACCAAATATACTGTTTATGAAGAATAGTTTTATTTATGCGAAGACTATATACAAATTACTGCAAGTTAAATTTTGTTTACACGAATAGTAAAGGTATTTTAACAAACAGTCAACTTAAATATTCAGGTAAATAAGTTTGCTTATGGCTTTTTATGGAGTGTTTAATCAGTAGACATTCTCGCTTGACGTTCCAAGAACAGTCAACCATCATATGTACATTAAATATACCCTGGTATCGTGCCTTCATGCCCTTATAATCTTAGTAGAATCACTCCCTCTGCTCATCACTGTCTGCACCAAAAGTTTTCGGAAAGTTCTCAAGATGGCTTAATAAAAAATTAAATTTATGCTCATGTTGTAACTAAGCATTTTGAAAGTTTCCGAAAGTTGTTGGATAACTTAGTTGAAACTCTGCATTCGTGTAATTCCAAGAAAATTTTGAAAATGCTTTTGAATGCCAATCAAGCATTCTTTTGAAGTTATGCCGTTGTTCCGATGAAATGCTCATCTTGAAGGACCTGCCGAATCTTAAGACTGTCATACACAACGACCTTAACCTTTTCAAATGGCAGGTTAGGAGATGCCGAAATGCGATACTTGAAACAATCTCCTTCAATGGGCAAAACTTTAAACAAGTTGTTTTATGATACATAGTTTTATATGCAGAAGTGGAAACGTAATTGTTCTTTCCGGCGACAAGTGACTGATGTAGAATGCTTGGGCCATAGGTTTTAGTTCAGATCTTGGCTGCCAATTTGATTGCACCCAATGCTTTCCACAAACCTCTGCTGTCCAACATACAAAAAAACAAGAATACTTGGTATATCTGAGTTGCTGGCTTAAAAAGGAGCAGAACATTTTAAGGTCAACACAAATGGTCCATTGATGCATGTAATATAGCAACAAATTAATAACTCTTGTTATTCTTCATTTCCTTCACACAAACAAACTGGCCTATTACGATTGCACAAATAAATTTCCATTGTGGAGGACGACACACTTTAAACTGCACTTTGAGCCATTGATGAACAATCGCCATTGAATTGCTTTATAGGCTGAAATTCCCATCTCATCCACTAAACCATGTACGTTATGGCAATGCACAAATCAATAATGACTTAAAAAGTATTGCAGAAACGCACTTCTCTTGATCGAACGTAGAACATTAGCTCCTTTTTCAAGCAAATTCTTCCGATGCACTTTTGATGCTAACAGATTTGAAGCTTTTTTTGATAGTTCCAAATATCAGGTCAAATCATTCGATTCATCCTGGCCAAATCCTTTACGAACAGAATCATCTTGTTTTTCGAAATCTTCGTCGTTGGGATAAATTCGATATTCTCCAAAATCGTATTCTTGTGTTTGTAAACTGGCACTGGGAACGCAGTTGAGTAAGGGACTAGGTGTATAGCTGAGAACACTCTTTTTTACATTTTTTTCTAGTTATATCCTAATATTTTCAGCACACAAAAGTAGCAATCACTTGAATGATCTTTGGGCTCTCGCCTAATCATAGGCATGTCAAATGGAAATTTAGAACGTCTTAATCCACAATCGCAAACTCTTAACATACTGTTTCTACACTTTGTGAGAGGCTCATGATTTATCCTTATCACCAATTTTCATTTTAAAATAAGCGAAGTAGGATTACTTCACAAATGTACTGATGTTTGGTACACAAAGTCCCACTACAGTATCTCAGGCGTAACTAAACTAGTCTAGAGAAGTTTGCACTTGTTGCTGATCTCCTACAGAGACACTGTCTGGGCATCAGTCGGAAGGTTAATGTCAGCCAATAGGAAAGCAGTAGTACTTCCTATGATCCCCGCTCGAAACTGCAGAGAGTGGTCACATAAGCCGTAGAGAAAAAACTTGACGTGCTAGAAGAAAATTAATCAGAGTTTTGAAATTAGCATGTCTATTTAATTCTAAAACAGTTAAAAATCAAACTGAGCAGAAATTATTTAGCACGGATAGTTGTGGGAGAGAATGAGGGGCTTATGTTATATGGGAGACGTAATTCTCATCCTTTTGGTGCTAAATTTTCGATTAATTTTTATATTTTACTTTGAAGGTGTTTATTTGCTGTTGATATCTTAAAAAGGCATTCGTGTTCTGAGTCGGTGTTTTAAGGTGTGGATCTACTGTCATGGGACAGTAAAAAATGTAGTGCTCCGGATCGCCTCTGCCCCACATAACATGCATCACTTCCAGAGATGTTTCTTTCACTGAAGTATGTGGAAAAATTTCCATGTCCAGTAATATACCAATTTATGTACCGGTTGGTGCTTTTCTTTTTCTCTTTGATGCTTGGGATATATCTAAATCTCTTCTGCCTTGTTGTCCATTTTTGCCACCAGTTTCCCATCTTTTAATCATTATCTTATTTAATGATTTTTAATTTGGAATTTAGGAAGAGGGATTATTGTTGAAATAGCTATTTGATTGCTTGCTGTTTCTTTAGCATATTTTGTCGGCTTCCTAACTCTCTAAGATCCCTGCATGTGCTTTTAGACATTTAATAATTATTTTTGTAGTAGGGATTCGTAATTGAAGAGATATTTAATTTTCTGATTATAGATTTGGACTCCTTGTTTACAACTGTGTGGATGCTTTGATAGTGACTCTGTTTTTTAGTTTTCACCGCAAGCAAGTTGTTCTGATAGTGTAGGTTGTTGCTACTTTGATGGTCAGTGGTGCTGCCTGAAAAACCGTGTTATTGCTATTTAGATGATATTTGAGAATTATTGGTCATTAGTGCATTTTATATATAGCTATTGCACAATGAAGTCTTTCTTCATTTTTGGAACCATCTGTAAATTTTTCCGCATTGAATATTTCTTCAATGTTGCCACTGTGGTTGAATCTTAGACGAATAATTGGTTCTGAAGTAGAGTGGATTTACACTGTACGGTAGCAGAAAAAATAATATTGTGTGTTGCAGACATCTAGGCGCAACTATTGGGGGCAAGAAAAATTAAACACCTCCTGATGCTTCAGCGCCCATTCACCTTAAACCTATGCAGAGCCCATGAAAACTAGAGCAACGAACGCTGCACTTATCCTTTCAGGTCTGATCCCCATCTGTGCAGAACAAGAGGTTGTTTACACCAAATTTACTGAATTAGAGAGGAACGCTACCTCGAAGACACCACGCACAGTCTAACTACACATGATTTCTAACAAAATATCCTTCAAAATCTACCCAGAGTTCGAAGATATTGGCGTGCATGTCAAAATTGATGAAAAACAGTCTTTTAATTTCACAAGTAACACCCACTCTTATTTATACGGATTGACGAAAACAAGTGAGGGTGTCGAAAGTGCATTTGTGAAGCTTAAAGACCAGAAGCAAATATATAACTGAAATTACAGTTTGCATATTATAATAGCGTTTTTGAAGTGAAGCGCTTGCAATATGCAAAGTTATAGAGCAGGTAACAGATTCAAATAAATGGATTTCAACTACATACACCGACAGAAAGTCTGTATTTTTATCCATCCCTGATCATCAGCACATTTCACCAATCATCGTTAACATATAGCAAATTCTAAGTAACAATACGCATAACCATATAAACCTAAAATGGGTGAAAAACACACAAGAATAGAAGGTAATGAAGTAGCAGGCAAACTAGCCAAAGAAGAAGACGATAACACAGAAAGGATTATATCATCCATCCAACTCCTCCCTCACACTTAAAAAAAGAAGTGTTGGAAAAGCAGTGCAGAAATGGCAAAATGAATGTGATGCAAAATGGAAGACAAACATATGACTTTACGCCAAAAGTTTCAAATGAACGTCTTACAGCCATTCCACAGCTAATATAATTTATTACAGGTCATGTTCCATTTGCTGCATATTTCAATAGGTTCAATACCTCAGAAACAAATATCTGCGTCTATGGAATTGAAGGGTTCTCCAGAACATCATATCTTCTGCTGACTCAAATCATCTAAGCCTACCAACCAATTATGACACAGGATACAAAAAAATTACAATAAAATAATTTACAATATAATATTGTGTAGATATTAATAAAATGTATAGAAGTATCAACATAATAGCAGCGATGGGGCATGCAATATGTCAGCTAAGCTAATTTTAAATTTCATTAAGCTACCATTTCATAATGGATTTTATGTTTTACATTTTTAAAATTAATTAATATTTATCCACTATTTTCTTAACATTTTCAGCAATGACAATGCTTACATCAACTGAAGATGATTAACTATTGAACGTATGAGCATTTTGAAAACCGTTGTAAACTTTAAATTTTGAACTAACATGTATACAATATAGAATGATGATGTATTGATGACAAAGTAGGAATGTACTGTACTGTATATTTATCTTAAATTATTATTAAAAATCTATGTAAATTTTTAAAAATTTCTTTACACGTATACTTTTATGGTGCATATTTATATTCATATTTATGTTGCATGTTATGTGTTGTAAGTTTATATTGTATATGTATATATATTGCATGTTATGTAGTTTTTTGATACGTTATCAAAGATGCCACTCTGTACCATATGTACCATTGTAACCAATGTGTAAATCATTAGCTCTCCATTACCCTTCACTACCATCCTCAGCAGCAATTGTTAAAACCCGCGAGAACTCGCACCGGGTATGACATGCCCGATCGATTTTCATTCAATGGTTTTATTACTTTCTTCTTATCGAATTAGGCCAGAATTTCGTGCAGCTGTATTTAAGGTTACATTCTTTCAGCAGGGAAAAAACTAGTTCTGCTCTAAAAATAGATTTTGAGAAACAGGTGTCGAGGGTATGCCATACCCGTGCGAGTCCTCGCGTCAGTTCGTCACAATTGATGAAAAACTCGAACCTTTTCGGGGCGGTGCAGATTCAGGCAGTATATGCCCAAAAAGCCTTCTAAGTATGGCATCCAGATATTTGCACTAGTAGATTCTAGAGTATTTTATACCTGGAATATGGAGATTTATGCTGGTAAGCAACCCAATGGACCCTTCAAAATAGACTGTAGTTTGAAAGCCATTGGGATGCGGTTGATGACACCGCTTTTCAATTCTGGACGCAACTTGACAACTGACAGCTGGTATATGGGATATGAGCTAGCACAAGAACTTTTGAAAAATAAAATTACAATGGTTGGAACACTTAGACAAAATAAAAGGGAAATACCGCCTGAATTTTTGGTGAAAAAGGCGTTGTACTCTTCAGTCTTTAGATTTCAAAAAGAAACAACAATTGTTTCGTATTCTGCAGAAAAAGAACAAAAATGCAGTTGTGCTGTCCACAATGCATACTGATGACAAAATAGACGAAACCACCATGGAATTGAAAAAGCCAGATATCAATACGTTTTATAATCTTACGAAAGGAGCTGTGGACGTTGTGGATGAAATGGCTGCAGCATACACTACAGCAAGGATATCAAATCGTTGGCCAATGGTTATTTAATTTCCATTGTTGAATGTGACTGCTTATTAATGCCAGGATTTTGTTAATGTTCATCAAAAATCCTCCCACACAGTTCAAAAACAGGCGTTTCTTTTTGAAAAAATTGGGACTGGTTCTTTCAGAACAACACAGAAATCGCAAGCCTCAAGGAAAAACAACGTATCCAAGCACTTCTAAGGAACTGGAGATCACTAATATTGAACCGCCTGCAAAAAACTCAAAGCAAATTATAAGCGATGTGTATTTTGTCCATGTAATAAGGACAGAAAATCAAGGTTTATGTGCCAAAAATGTGAAGAAACCCTCTGTGTTGAACATCAGTATGTAGTTTGTCAAAATTGTTATTAAATTCACTAAAATTCTTTAATTTATTATTTTGTAATATATAATTACATAAAGTTTGCTTATAAGCAGTATTAATAGATATTTAAATAGCAGAAATGAACTAGGGTATGAGATACCCGGCGCGAGTTCTCGTGTTTGAAAATGGGTGCGTGTTCTCGCGAGTTAACGAAATAAAGTAAAGCGACTATACTTGTAAGAACACCTATGTAGTTTTTAGGCGCATGCACAAAATTTCACATCATTATGTGTCATAAATGCTCACAAAGTGTTCGAGATATTTATTAAATCGTGAATATGAAGTCTTGAATTTGTTTCAACATTTATGAAATCTTTTCTCGTTTTCTCTGCAAATTAAATTAGTTAAAACTGGTGCTTATCAACTAATGCGTGCTTCAGGACCATGCCTTCAAAAATATTAGTACGATCAATAAATAACATACATATGCAAAAATGAATATAAGTAACTAGATGAAACAACAATTTATTATTACCTGTTTAATAAGCGTTGGGTACTTTTCTTAGAGTTAAATAAATTTTATATAACTGCAAATAATCGTTACCATGTGCAATAAATAATATGTCCGTAATCTTAATCTTTCGAGCGCGATTTTATTTGAATAATACATGAAAAAAAGCATATGTAAAAGATATTTTCCCTAGAAGAATTTAGAATTTTAGAATTTTTAATGAAACATTCCATTTAAACTGTTATTCAGAAGATTTTAGCTGCATTTCAGGAAAATTGCAAACATCTTAATTTGTTGAAAAAAAAGAATATTAATTTCAATTATTTTTTTGTATCTTATTAAAAACGATTTTATAACACATTCCTGGCAATTAAAGCTTTTAGATAAGCGAAAGTGAACGTAATACTTGCGAAAAGAAAATATATATTTTCCTCTATTAGTACAAGAACTCAGATTGTTGTATTTTTAGTAGCTCACTAAATTAGAGAATTTAATCAAGTTGCCGAACTTCTAGCAGTTCAATAAGAAACGATTATAAATTAAGAACATTTCCTTCTAAATAGGCCGCTGGAGTCAGATGGCATTCTTATGTTAAAAATTTAATATCTTCCAAACGGAATTGATATGTAATTGAAAAAAATGCCACATTTTTCTGTTTTGAGGTGACTTTAAAAAATGCTTTTCTGAAAACCAGTCTATCTTATACGCTTATCCTAAAATTAAAAAAGTCTATTAATGTAATTTATTACTTATTTGTTTCATTAAAATCTTATTTACCCTTTATTTTTACTTTAGTATTAACGTTAACTTAGTATTATTGCCTCTTGGTATAGTACTTAGATCTTTTAAATACTTTTCTTTGCAGAAATCTTCAAAATCTCAAGCTCGTATGTTTGACATTTCGTCTTAAAAACTGCGTAACTCTCGTGTAATTGGCAGCACGTCTGCCTAGCTGTCGGAAGTTCCGGAGTTCGAATCCCAAGGCGAATATAGCTGCTGTTTCAAACGTTTCTGCCTTTTAAAGCCTAAAACACTCTAGTGGGGATTTTTTAAATTTACTTAACAGTTAGTAACGTTCCTATGGCTCTTGCTTTCAACTCTCATTTTCTTGATGTCAATGATCTAGAACGCGTGTATTCAAATAAGTTAGAAGGTAGTTAGTATTTAAGGGAAGGTTTTGGAAGGTGAATTTAGACCAAATTCTGAATTTCTGAAGGCCCTGCTGTTATCTTTAATTTCCTAGCGATTAGATTTCTCTGACGTTGAGCACTTTTTGTCATTAGGCTTGTTTACGCCAACTTTCGAATCAGAGCCAGCATGCGCGGTAATTAATGTGTGAAGCCTTAGGCTAAACTTAACTTTCTTTTGTTTTCAAGTTTTTCATTACCTTTTTGAGTTAAGCCAAATGTGTTGACTTTTGTAAGCACGAGTTGGTGCGATCTGTGAACTTTATTGGAATTAATAAAGGGTTCTTTACACCCTTCTTCTGACTTTGTCGTACTTAAGAATAATTCCATAAATAGTCTATAAACAGATATAAACAGATATCAGTCCATTTTGATCAACAGTCTTATAACGTTTAGCTTAGTTTATGATAGCAAAACATATGCGACGTTATTCTGTATAAGCTTTTGCTCCTTTTTAAAACACCTAAAAGGTGCAGGAGAATCTTATATGGGAAGTCAATTTATATTTAGAAAAATTCAAGATTATCATATCATCTACATTTATTAACAATCAGAATGTAATTTTTTTAAGCTAGTGAATTTATATTTAGTTTATTTAATCAGTTCAGTTTCTGAGTTTTCTCTTCTGTCAACAACTCAATCAATATATTCCAGTTTTCCCCGGAAACTAAAAATTGTGCAAACTACTCACAAAGTATGAGTGAGCAGGAGCAGAAACATAGATGATTGAATAATCTGATTGTTGTGCATTTATCACTCCCATAAAAAGGATTTTTTCCTTAATCGTGTTATGATACGAATATCGTGGATATATTCGTCATAAGATTCCAGAAAGGAGGAAGTGGGATGGGAGTAGTAATAGTCAACTGCTTAAGATACATGGTAAGATCCAGTTCAGGCTCGACTGCAAGAACATGCACATGTTGCAACTGACTTTAAGCCTAATCTCTCTGTCTTGAGTAGCAGGTTTATCCCACGGATGATTCGTGAAATTTCTTGTAAATCTCAGTATTCTGAGCCAAGTATTTTTGAATTTAAAGATGAGTGAAGAATATTGTTAACAGTGTTTCTTGTGAAGTGCTTTATTTAAGTTTTATGTATTTAAAAAAAAAACACCCAAAAGACATCTACGGATTGTAGAAGCAAGTTTATTGCGACATCAGTCCATTTTGTTCAACATTCTTCGAATCGCATCGAGACGTTTCCTGCATTTCCAAAGAAGCAGACTACCACAACAACACTAGTATCACATATGTATAAGTCGTTATAAATCTCACACAAGAGAAATATTCATATAGATAGATAGATATACTTCATATAGATAGATGAGACAAAAATTCCTAAAATTATTTTCAATACGATTCCGAACTCTGAAGGTCGACTTTAAGTACTATTATATACCAGCACTTAGCTTCGCCGCTTATAGGCTTCAGAGTATTACCAAAAAACATGTATATTTTCCCTTCCTGAACCTCCAAAGTCATTTGGTATTGCATCTTACAACTTTTGTTTATTTTCTGAGCTGGAGCTTCAGCAGATCGTAAAATTTACAGTATGAGAGAGTTAGAAAATGGAACGCTGATTAAATGGAAAGACATTTCAAAGAATGTCTTCCAGAAATGCTTCAAAGACCTCTACTGAGCTGTCAGAAATCCATTGTCGGGAAAGTTTCTTATTTTGAAAGTGAAAGAGTTCTAGCATTATACTCAGATGACCAATGGAATCAGACCGTAAACGTTTTTTAAAACTTTTTTATGCCTATGAAAATGTATATTTGGGTCGCTATTAGTGAAAGAAAGTAAACAATAGACTTGAAATCATTACGAGATAAACTAATTATTTTTCTGTCTTTAGAATATAAAGTGACAGTAATGTGTTATTGCTCTAAGTTTAAATTCAGTATGCCATTGAACATAATTTCGATAAATATTTAAATTTCGGTTTTAGATTTTATTACCCACAAGCAATATTGCAATCGAACATAGTTTATTTCCGTGTTCTTATAATTTTAATTTTACAAATATATAATAAATTAAGATGAATTGCTTCTTAAATGTATATTTTTTTCTTAAAGGTTTGATGAGATAGTTCATTGAATGCAGAGAACTGAGTATAGGATTTAAGTGAGAAATTGTTAAACGCTTATCAGATTCAGCAGGTTAATGTGAGTTGCAATTTATGCGGATAAGAGAAACAGTAAAAATATCCGACAACTTGATTTTTAGATGACTATGCATTTCATATTGTCGCCGCAATTTTGTTTATATTATCTTTCTACGTTTTTGCTACATTTTATGCATAACTTTATTTTACAGGGAAAACTTGCCGTATTGCAATAGAAGTACCATAGTTTAAAAGTGTACTAAATACATTTATCTATTTGCAATTATTTTTACAGTTTAAGCATTTTTAGGAGAGAAATGAGGAAAACTAAAGTAGTTTATGTCGGTATTTTAAAACTGTTATTTGGAGAAATTAAGTATTGCTCAAAAAATTTCAATTTATTTTCAAAATAGATTGAGAGCTTGTTATGTATGTTTACGGTATGTAGAAAACCGGGTAAGCGTATGAAACGCCTATTGAAATTCTGAGATACTCAAAGAATCATTTTACTCTTCACTTTGGGGGACATTTTATTTCTTGTTATAAAGCGGTTGATACCTCACAAAACTCTATAATGTTTAGCAAGCCGAAGATTTTTAATTTTCAATGAACAACATTATTGAATTCCTCATTCCCTTGCAACGTTTTTGATTTCAATTAACTGGTTATCTTAAAATTATACAAGTTGACTTTGGAAATTAACGAATGAAGCAGAATAGCTTTCGATAGCATCTGCATATATGCAAAATAGTCTCATTTGTTATGTAAAATTAATATAGAAAGACTATGTTACTTATGGCCAAGAAAAGAAGAGTTAATACCTACTCATAACAATTTAATATGGTTTGAATTACATATATTTGGTACTACTTCCTTATACATTTCAGTTCCGTGTTTTTCAATAAATTAATTTTTAAATTTTTTATCTGAAATTCTTTAAGAAGGAAATTTCAAAAATGCTTATTTTTGAGGTCCATTATCTAACAAGGATAAGAAAATAAGTATGCAGGACTTCTGAATACGTCTCATAAATTCTGCAAACCGTAAGTAGGGGAGAACACTGTTTCTTAGATATGGTGATTTAGGCATTACAGTATTTATTCAAACTATCTGAAATGTAAATGTTAGTGCCTTAATTGTGAAGTTTTATTAGTTAAATGCATTAGAGCCTACGGGAGATGTCCTAAAGGAAAAATAACGATATTAAAGCAGGTGAAAAAAAAAAGAAAATAATGTGGTGCTATCTAGCTTAAAATGAATAAATATTAATTTACCCTTCTTTCTCGGAATTTGTCATTTTCAATATCATTCTTTCTTTTGTTTTACATTCACACCATTGTGGAAGCGGGAACACAGAATGAGTATAGAAATTTCTGTAGCAGCAGGTATTGCGCGTTTTGGTCTTTTCTCTATTTTCGGACTTTCCGAAACGTTCCGCAATAAGATAAGAAAGATGTCAGTTGCTTGGTAACTTCTTTTAGAAACGGTAGAAACCAATTAGAAATAAAGAAAGATATCTTTTGCATTATTTGCTATTTTAAGTTTTATTGTTGTTTTGGTGGATCAAGTAAACTTCACGATTTTAGTTCTAAAATGTTCAAACTGCTAGAAGTTATTAGCTGTACTAAGCAATTACATGTTTTAATGACAGTTTTAATTTTAACCTTAAGTATTTCCTTTCGCGACAGTTTTATTTAATATTTAGATCTTTTAAGTAGAATGAAATATTTTTCTTGTCGAAATACCTATTCAGAGCTGATTTGGGGGCAGTTATTTTGTATATTCAAAGTGTTATTTCAGAATTCAAGAAAAACTGAGAGGAAAGCGAATAATTCTGAAAGTGCTTGAAAAAAATAACGCATTAAGTCTCCCATATTTATCTGCAGTATAACAGTATAATATCTGTAGACTGACATTAGGCTGTCCAAAAGGAAGCATAAAAATAATGTGCAAGAAGATAAGTCTTCCTGAAAATGCTTCGAAGTTCTAAATGCGTTGTTTGTTTATTTCTTTCATCACAGCAAGTACTCACAACATAAAATCTGAGCATTTTCAGTAATCTTATAACTTGGTTTTCGTAACGGGTTAGATTTTTATAAAAATTTTCCATTTTTCCCCCCAGTTTTCCCTTTTTCTCTCTCCAGGAAAAAAAAAAGAGACGACTACTTAAGGAAAATGATGGTTTATTTAAAATAACGAGAAGAAGCCCAAATATGATTTAACTTAGCCGATTGTGTCATTTACATGATATTTCCTGTGTACTTGTGAAAGTTTATATTTCATTTACATGGCCTCTGATTCTTTTTATTTAAATAATCTAAAAAGTAATAATTAAAAAGCAATTCAGTTGAATAATATGAAAAAATAATTCCTGAAATTTAAAATTTATTTTGTAAGTACCACAATGCCAAGTCACAGAACAATCATCTATTAAAAAAGACATATCTGAGAAAAACAGGTCGGTTTATAATTCTGGCACAAGAGACAATTGAATGAAGCTTCCCATAAAAAATTTAAATTATAAAAAATGAAACTTAATACAACCCAAGGAAAACAAATAAAATGATATAAATCATCAAAAAGCTAATAAACCAATTGTCAAGTAAGCAGTAAAAAATAGAGATGCCCAGATAACACTAAAAAAATTCTGAAGCTGGAAAAGATATGGAAACTGTAGTACTTGCTTTAGAAATTAATACGCAACTAAACATAGCCCCCAGAAAAATCCATTTCAGTGAATGCAAGAAATAACAGAAGAAACAATAAATAACAAACAAATGACAATTTCTCAATTCCTTAAGGAAATACAGCAGAAGAATAGTCCAGCAAATCTTCATTCTTTTTTAAAGACTATTTTAAATTTTATTTTGTTTATAGGTTTTTTTAGTATTTAACTCTAACTCGCAATTGTGCTTCATCAGTACTTTTATTAAATTCTATTAAATTTTGTATTTTTTCCTATTTAAGCTTTCTTACTATAATTTTCATGCTTCGTGAAAATTGAATGATTAATTTTCCTCTACGAGACCAGATCGTTTTATATATTACATATTGCATTATTATTTGCTTCTGTTGAGGGATGTGGTAAAACATCTAAGGTATTTCGATTATTCGAAATTTAGAGTTTTTAGATAGGGTAAACTCTTTCAACAATTAGATGAAAAATATTACAAAAGATAAATAAATACAAACTAAACATATTTACGCTCTAAATTATCTGTTATTAATCTGTTGATATAAACCTATTATTCTTCGTTACGTTATTAAAGTGTATACACAGGAATATTTCATGGGAAAAAATGAAATTAACTAAAAATTTTTAGCAAAATTAGCTAAAAATGAAATGAATAACGCATCAATTACTTACTGAGACTTGGAGATATGTACTTAACTAATTGAATATGTGACACTAACTGTTAACCTATTGTATGTCTATCCTTCAAAAAGGAAAGAAACTTTCATCGGTTTTATAAGGTTAAAACCTATTTTACGTAAGCTTTTAACTTTCCTTTGCAATCGCGAATTTTCATCTTTGTGTTAAAAAGAAAAGTAATTAGGTTTTATAAAAGCTTATTCGCCCATTTATCAGACGATTTTGCTTTGCTGTAAAAAAATTCTTCTTGTAAATTTTTTAATTGCAACTATATTTTTGAAAGTATGAGTTGTCGTCTACTATTCGACAGTTTTGTTTTCAAGAAAAATGTCGCTTTTGAGTCACTAAAAGACGTTGTGAAAGCCACAAGTTTTCAATATTTAAAGTTACGATAGGTAATATTGTCAGCAACAACGGAAACAAGCGTCAAAATTTAGCTTCAAGGGGAAAAATTGTTCCAAATATGTATTCAAGGAAAAGACGGAATGTCTCGTATGTTGCAAAGGTGACATCTTTAATGTTAAATTAAAATCCTCCACATTAAAGGAAGTTGCAAAATCATTAAAATGCTCAATGTGAACTATAAACAAAGTGATTAATGATGATTTGAATCTTAAAAAAACGAAAAACATAATGAGCATAGTCTTTATTCACGACGTTCTGCCGAACGCAGAACGCGCTGCGAATTCTGTATGAGAAACATATATCCGAACAGAAATGAAAAATATGTTGTCACAATAGACGAATTATGGGTGTACTTGAACGACTGCAATAAAACGAGATCCATTAACTATCATCAAAGAAGAGAAACAAACCTTAAAACATGGTTAAAGGAATTTAAAGAAAGTTTTCTAAGGGAATTTTGATTGTTTCTGGTTTTTCATATAATGACAAATTAAAAATAAAGAGAGTGGAGAAAAATCTTAAAATCAACTCCACATGTTATCGAAAACATGTTTTGTACCCAGTTTTCAAAACCAGTTTTCAAACATGAGATACCTTCTCTTTACACATAGTATGATAAATCAATAGAATTGCATCAAGACAAAGTAAGCAGCGACACTTCAAAATCTACTGTTAATTTCCTGGAAAAAATGGAAAAAGAAACGAGTGTCAATACCTTTCACTCGTATCGCTACTAAATCTTCTGATCTATCAGCAATGTATTTTTCATGTTTGGACTTTAAAAAAGCGGGTTTTCAAAGGTCGACCTGTAATTTCTTTAGACTTTGGAAAGCTGTTCAAGAACAATGGAATAAAATACCTCTTATGATACTACAAAGACTTTATTGTCTTAGCAATTACGGTATATAAAGATTGTGAAGAATAAGGGTTATCAAACAAACATTTAAAACATAAAATGTGAGGTAAAATAGTTCTGTAATTACAATGAAAATCGTCAAAAAATGTGCGAAAATCCTGCGTATAACACACAGAAGAGGTAAAATTTTAATTGAAAAGTTTATTAAAACTAGTCTTGTACTGCAAATAAAAATGTTCAGCTTCTAAACTACCGGTATTTATGGCATTTCAGAAACTCAAGTATTTAAAGCAGGATAGCACAAAAATCAAATTTCACCTACCAATTTCGATTAGGAAATGGATATTCTAACATCACGCACTAAGAGATAAAAAGTTCACTTACCGACACAAAAGTTGGCTAGGTGTACATTTCAGGATAAACAACTATATAGCTGGTTGCCCCATTCTCTTAAAATACAAACTATTTACTATAGAAAGTCAAAATAATTCAAATTTTAGTAATAGCTGACGAAAAAAATCAGAAGTACAAAAACGAATTAACAACAACAACAACAACAAAAAAAAATGCATATTAGCCAAAATAAACAATATTCAAGGTTTCACTCTCAGAAGAAACCTCAAGGTCAATAGGATCCGTATTGGCAGGCGGGGAAAGTTGAAAAACCAGTTAAGAGGAAGACTGGTCAGTCCAAAGTATTGGAAAAAAATAAAAAGAAGCAGAATCAAGGGGCAGAAAAGAAGAATTTAAACTGATTGCGGTGGCCGAGAAGAGGGCTAGGTCACCGTCTGGGAAGAAAAATCCGTCAGAAATCAAACTGAATACGGTAGTAATACAAAATTTGGCTTCGCCAGAGATCCATATTTTATTAAACAACGTTCCTTACCACTCTACTATATACTGAAGCTCAATGCAGCTTCTTCCCCAGGACTTCTTTAAAGCAGTCGCTACAGATTATTTAAAACAACGAGAAAACGGGTGATTGCCGCCCAAGGCAAACAGTGTGTCTGCATGGGAAAAGTGGGGCTGCACATTCAAATAAAGAACAAGATTCAAAGAGTTAATTTTTTGGTGGTAAAGAATTTTTTAACTGCAGTTATATTGGGGTTTGATTTCTTACGCGCACCTAGCGCAAAAATTAATTTCAAAGATTACAGATAAAAATAGACACTGTTGAAGAAGAAGGATCAATGCCGGAGTTGGACCTCAGTCATCTCGAAGAAGGAGAAAGGAAAAAAAATGGAAAATCTGGTAAGAAAATTTTATTAGTTGTTCGATGAGAAACCGGGTTTCTGAATGCGCCCCCAGTACGGTCTGAGCCTTATAGGCATGACCATGTGAAGGAAGACATTCTAAAGCAGCACATTAAGAAAATGCTCGAAAACAAGATAATTACGTCAAGTACCAGCCCTTATGCGAGTCCAGTAGTTTTGTGCAAGAAAAGAAACAGATTACCGCCCTAAGATCCGAATTCGTGGAGATTCGCCGTTGATTACCGCAAGTTAAATAGTATAACGAAATACTCCACATATCCCCTCCCAATAACAGATGAGATCATAAGAAAAACTCATTCTACTAAGTATATGACTACACTAGACCTGGCGTCAGGCTATTTTCAGATTGCAGTAAAACCCGAAGATGTTGAGAAAACAGCTTTTATTACAAAATCAGGCGTGTTTGCCTTTTTGAGAATGCCATTTGGCTTAAACGGAGCTCCGGCTACATTTCAAAAGTTATGGACATTGTTTTAAGGCCAGTCTTAGACAAAAGTACAGTCATCTATCTCGATGATATTATTGTTACGAGTGAAACCGTAGAAGAACACATTAAGCATTTGGAGGAAGCTTTTACATTATTAAATGAGGCGGGCCTGAAAATAAACCCAAAGAAGTGCAAATTTGCTGCCAAAGAATTGAGGTACCTCGGATATAAAATCTCGAAAAACGGTATTGAAACCGATAATTCCAAAGTATGAGCGATTAAAAGTTATCCACCTCCAAATACGGCCAAGAAATTATCTTCTTTTTTGGGCGTGTGTTCCTATTATAGAGTTTTCGTAAAAGATTTTGCAAAAATACATAGTTGAATCCTTGTTGGTTCTTAAACGAAAAAAAGGCTAGATTCAAGTGGACAGCTGAGGCAAACACGAAGTTTGAAGAATTGAAACACGTCCTAATTAACGGCCCAGTCCTTAAATTCACGGAAAAGGACCAAAATTTAGAAATTGCAGCTGAAGCGTCAGACTGCGCTGTTGGCGCAATTCTTTCCCAAAATGGGCAGCCAATAGCTTGATAATTTTTAAGACTGTTCTTCTGTAAATCCGGCCAAAGTGATTTCTTCAACATCTCCGGCATGAGGTATTTTGTTAAGAAATAGCAGAATCTTTGTCTTTTAACTACCTCATCATTTATAATGATTGCAAGAAGTTGATATTGCATTTACATAAGATTAAGAGACAATCTGTAAGTGTATGCTATCAGCTTGGATTCTAATTCTGAGCCCACCAGTTTAAACTTACGTAGACCACCATTGTTTCTCCAACGAATCCTTATCATTTCAATAGATATTGATGAATTTTTGAATTAATATCATACACACCTTTATTTAATTATTATATTGCTCTTGAATACTAGATTATATTAATCTTATTTTGCGTTAAGTTATAACTAATAATTACGTTTGAATTCCACTGGTGTGCAAAAATTAAGGACGAAGTCGAAAAATTAGCATATCAGATGAACGAAGAGGCAGAGCGGACAGAAAGACTAATCAGGAGATTAAGTAAGGTGATGTACGGTAGCATATGCGCAGATATGCAGGTAGACGTAATGAGTGAGTGTCTGAGTAGTATAAAGCATGTTGTCGGTGTAAGATCAGTATTTCTGGCAAAGAGATTGCACGCCGTATAGCAGTTCAAATCACACCGAGTTGCTGCCTCAGCGAGAAATGGCGAATAATCAATCTGTTAGACGACATCTTGTTGCTTTTATCCGAGGTCGAATCATTGGGAAGTTGGAGGAAGGCCGCAGAGTTCGGAATTGCTCACAGTATCGTGTATCACAGTATCACACTTTGGAGACAATTTCAAACTACAGGAACAGCTATCCGGGTGTTTAGTAGTGGTCGTCCACGAGGAACCACACCCGCAGATGACCGGTATATTGCCTTACAGGCCAGAAGAAACAGGCGGCAGACAGCGGGAGAAATCGCTAGACACACGGCACAGGCGACTGGACGACCGATATCGCGTTTTACCGTGGCCAGAAGACTGCACGGTGGTGGTCTGTTTGCACGACGCCCTGTACGGTGTGTACCTCTAACGCCTGCCCATCGGAGAAGGCGTTGTCTGTGGTGCCGGGAACACCGGAATTGGAGAGACAATGAATGGGGACGAGTACTCTTTACAGATGAGAGCAGATTTAGTCTGAGTTGCGATTCTACACACATACACATCTGGACAGAGCGGGGAACACGCAATAACCCCTTCAACATCATCAAAAGGGACTGTTTTGGAGGTCGCGGAGTTCTCGTTCGAGCAGACATAATGCTTGGTAGGCGAACCGACCTTCATATCTCCCAAGAAGGTTCGTAACCTGGGACTGCTATTGTAACGAGGTTCTTCTTCCTTACATGCGTCTTTTCACAAGGGCTATGGGTCCTCTGTTCCTCTTCATGGACGACAACGCTCCATCTCATCGCACAGTAACTGTCGAAGAGCTGCTGGAGAGTGAAGATATTGAACACATGGATTGGTCGGCAAGGTCTCTGGATCTAAATACCGTCAAGCATATACGGAACTTACTAGGGAGACCCGTGGCAGCACGTAACTTAACGCCAGCAACGATTCCGAAACTGCGATTGGTGCTACAAGAGGAACGAGCAGCAGTGTCTCAACAGTTCATTAACAACCACATATCCAGCATGCACAAATGATGTGAAACCTGCCTAGCAGTCAGGGGAGATCATATCCCCTATTAAAGACCGGATGTTTCTTGCTGGACACCCATCACAGGGATGTTTCGGCCTTCAGTCGCATTGTGCTCCATGCTACTTTTTCAATAAAGCTTCTTTTTATCAATCTGATTTCTCTTTTAGTAAGTGTTGCTTACATTACTCATGTCCTTACGTATTGGGGATCTTACGGTATTAAATGTGTTGATTTGGAAAGCTTTTGTACAAAGTTATATTGAAAAAACCGTCTCGTCCTTAATTTTTGCACACCAGTGTATTTCAATTTACAGGTATAAAGTAGCTCTACGTGAAAGCGTAATAAGATATTTTAAATTCTGCAATATTTAATGTAATCAGGTTTCAGATACTTAATTCTATTATATATTAATTTCTTTAATTAAGTACTTGTATTATTCAAATTTGATGCTTTTAATATAGAACTGAACATTTAAAAAATTAATCGTTAATTTACTTATTCTAATTATTGTCTAGCGAATTAAGTTGTTTAAACTGAAGTTCAAGATTTAATTATCCTAATTACCGTCTAATTATTAACTTAAGTGATTAAGTGATGTAATCTGCTTGCTTTAAAGTTAATTTTGGTTATTTTCTGATTTATTTATTGACGATTCTTTACTTCTGAAATAGTTTATTTTCTGGCATAGCCTCAATATAATTTTAATATCTGAAAACAGTAATTATTAAGGTACATCATTTTAATTTATTAGAACTTTAACTAAAGTCTTTAGGTGTTTTGTAAACTTAATTTCGTTTTTGAATTATTAGAAGAAAAATTATTATTTATATTATAACATTTACCTCTACTGGTCTGGGTTCTGGAATTTTGTTTTTATGCTTGAAGTTGAAACGCTTATTTTTTTTAAACAAAAATCGACGTTCTAGACTTTTAGACTTTGAAGTTGATATCTAATCTCTCCCATATTAGAATTAACACATTCTTCACGACAATTTTCCCATTCGTAACCAGCATTAATGAAATTTTAATGTAGCTGAAGGTAAAATCCTCACGGATGGATTTTTAATTACTGTATATAAAATAATGAAATAAAATAAAAAATACGTTTAAAATTTATCCCATAGTCAGTTCGCAATAAACCACATGCAAAAACAACAACAACAATAAAAGAAACAGAAGCAGTATTAAATTGTAAGAAATACGGGGTTAAAATGTGCCAAAACCAAAAATGTAAATGAAATTTACATCTTCCGGTGCATCATTTTCAGCGGTTGGTGCAACGGAGGAAGTAAATAAATAAAAAAACACCGACAAAGACACAAACTGAAGTTCAAAATTAAAAAATATTCTTAGAAAAACAATGAAAGTAATCCGTTCCTCTATCAGTCCAATTCGTACAGGTCGAAGTAAGCAAGGATAAAAATGCAAAATTATAGCATCAAAAACGTAGACAAATTTAAGAAAATCTCAAATAATGGACAGATTAAAAAATATTTTGAATAGATCGAGTCCAAAAACAAAATTTGCAAAATTAAAATCGAATACTTGGGAACAAAACCTTGGAAATAAAAAAAACTATGTGCAAATTTTGAAAACATAACAAGGCAGGATAAAAATAATGGTATAAATCATAAACAAGCACAAAAGCTTGAAACTCAAATAAAAATATGAGTGGACCGAGTCCAAAAACATGTAAAAGAGAGGTTATCCGACATATGCAAAAGTAGAGGAAATAAAATGAAAATTTAATCCAAAAAACGTAACTTTCGTTACGTCACTTAGAGGTTTACTATATATTTATTTCCATTATGTTAAGTAGGAAAGTCTACTTACCATTTCAATATTTCTGAAATTTTTGTAGTAGAATAACCGTAATTACAGTAATTTGATGTGTTTCTTGCGCTGAACGTCTTCAAACAAAAAAGCGCTAAGCGGTACATATCGACATCTTATCTCCTTTCGAGCTTTTGTTGCCGAATGAAAATTTCGACTTGACTATTGAACTTGCAAAAGTTATTAGGTTTCTGCATATTAAGCAGCAATAATAGCTCCTGTTAGAAATCGGATTTTCACAACTTTTAAACACCTAGTAGAAAAGGCAGGGCTTGCAAGTTTAATTCTGAATTACGTATATTAAATTTAATGCACATATACTCTAGTTAAACTAAGTTACTAAACCTTCAGATGCAAGCTTTTGCAGAGCACTGTTACCAGTATCGAAATTTGAGCCTTTTCGTCATTTCTGCCGAAGAGCGCATTTAAACTACGTGAAGTGCATATTTACAATAGAGACAGGAGAATTTCATTAAAATCCGTGCATGAAGAAAACGAATGTGTTTAATTCGTTAAAGACTTGCATTTCTATTTGCATATTTCCACAACGTTATCAAATGTTTACTTTGTAACTGCTGAATGAATGTCGTATAAATCTCCAACTCTTGTCACGGCGAGCAAGCATTAACAGAACGTCTACTTGATGTTTATGAAATAATTAACACTAGTATTCGTTGATGAATTTAAACAACCTTGACTTGTAAACCGGTTTATTCAAAATACTTTTTAATAAATGTTTAAATATTGATTTAATTGCATTTAACGAAAGACGGAATTTATTTAAAATTGTTTGTAATGCCCAACTTTGTTAACATTATAGTACTGACAGCATATGAGGGAAATTTCAGTTTTAGATTGTATTGCATTAATAGAAATTTCTTATAGTTTGGAATAAATATTCCTAAGAAAAGAGCTAAAACCAGCAATAACAAAAACATTTCTGCAAGTATTGGATTTATATATTATTTTTGCAATTTTACATAAAATGAGATTTATTTGCGGTGAAAGGTTTGCTTGTTTTAAATTAGACCTCATTTACGAAGAATGTAGTTATAGTTAAAGTATTGCATTTTATTGGCAGTCAAAACCTTGCAGAATTGTTTCCGTTTCTGGAAATATTAAGCAAAGTTTAGTTTATATCTTCGTTTATCCCCTGTGAACTTAGTTTCTGGTTCAAAGAGGAAATTTTCAGTACAGTTATGTAAATGTAATACAAATAGTGCAAAATACAATGTAATACAACATAGAAAGAGTATTTAAACGCAATTAAAAGTATACCAGATACCTTTAAAGTAATTAGTGTAATTATTTGTTCTTTTCGGAATTTAACCGAAAAAATCATAAAATAATAATCTTCCAGCAATGTATTCAGTTGAGTAACTTCTCCGTTGTCCATGCTGCCGATCGGTATTTATGCTAACAAGCTCTGTGAATTCTTGAATATGTTTGTAGCGCATTAAGGGCGTCTTTGATCTTTACTTTCATATACTGCATCCAAAACTCTGAAGCCAGACGGCAATTGCGGTAATTGTACATTTCCTTGGGATTTCGATTTGACATTTATATGATTTTTTCCATGGCTAAAACTACGCATACGATTTAGTTTATGAAAGAAAAACTGCTTAAAAATGTAATTGTTATTTTATTCCTGTTAATTGTTCATTTTTGTTTCAAAAAAGACGAAATTCAAGTCCGGAGTATGCTGGTTGTAAATATATATATATAATTTACTAAAAATTTAAAAATTACTTAGCTTTAGCGCAAGTCTTGGGCTTATTAATTTACTTTTAATTACTTTTAATTACTTTCATTATTATACATATATATACAGGGTAACTCCAAATTCCGTTAACATTTGAAAATATAGTAATTTACGAAATAATGTAGGTAGAAAGGTAAATATTGAGACACTAGCTTGAAATGTCATGGGATTTTATTGAAAGTTTGTATTTTTTATTTTAAAAACAAAAAATGCAAAACAGGCATATATATGGCGCCGACATTTGCAGCAAAATGTCAGTGATGCTGCATGAGAATCGTGTATGAAATGACCTGTAGTGAGAGAGAGAATCTGTCCCTTCATGACTTTCTTCGCCTTCGGGTGCTGGTCACGATGTGATATGGGTTTATCACATCAGTCCTCATCCGAACCTTTTTCTTCAAAAAAAAAAAAAAAAGAGGTTGGTTCTGCTATTCAAGCTGTCAGTGTGACGGGTGCGGGGGTCGCTGATATGTTACGCAATCGTATCTTACCTAGTCTAGCTGATAAGCACCTGCTGGAAGGTATGACTTTTATGCAAGATGGCTCTCCATCCCATATTGTTACACGTCTGAAAGATCTCTTGCACACATCGTTTGTTGAGGATCGCGTACTGAGCTGCTACTTCCGTCATTCTTGGCCTCTCAGGTCCCCAGATGTCCATCCGTGTGATTATTGCTTGTGGCGTTACTTGAAATCGCAAGTCTACCGCGATCGACCGACCTTATTAGGGATGCTAAAAGAGAACATTCGACAGCAATTTCTCACCATATGCTGCACAGTGCTGTTTCTTACACTGTGCAGCATTGTTTAAATGCGCTGTTCTTTAACCCTTCGACTACAGGTAATGTTAATGAATGATGGCCGACATGTAGAACATTTGTTATAAAGAACATAATCTTTCCTAAAAATCAATCGTTGTGCTAATTATTGCTTTTGTTATCATATGTAGCACCATGTGTTGGCCGTTTTAAGCTTTTGTTTTGCTATCAACAAAACCCCATGACATTTCAAGCATGTGTGCCAGTTTTTACCTCTATACCTACATTATTCGGCGAATTAATGAATTTTCAAATGTTAACAGACTTTTGTGTCACCCTGTATATACATACATACACACGCATATTCATATATATATATATATATAGCGTATTTTAGCTAGAAAAGAAAAGGTCTCCGAATTCCGGAACACAGGCATAGAAACATTCTTCTTTAAAAGCAAAAATATACTGTGTTGCAGAACAAAACTATATCATTTAAAAAATAAACTTTTCAAGGGAAACAAAACAAATAATGAAAAAATTAAACTGCCCTAGCTAGCTACGTGAAAAATTTATATTAAGGTAAGCAAAAATATGAGATATGGCTTTTAAATATTTGTGAAAAATTGAATAGAAATTAAAGTTCTATGACAAAGGATTTTGTTTTTAATGTAAAGAAGTTTAACAAAATCTAATAGAGTAGCTAAAGAAGTCTTTTCGATTACATCAGCTACATTAAAGTTAAAAGAATGATCAAGGGTCAAACATTTATTTTAGCTATTGGATATCTATTTATGTCTCCTATTTTAATATCGAATGCATGTTTTTGAATGAGAAGTTTTAACATTTTATTAGTTTCGCTCACGTTAATAATAATGATTGAGAAAGTTTTAATTTTTCTCAAGAATTCACTTTTAAATTGGATCTTAAAAGACAAAATAGTCGTAAATGTCAATAGGAGAGAAAGTAACTTGAAAGCAGAGCTTCGGAAAATTTCGAGAAATATCGTAATTAATATATGGAGTAAAGGAGGAAATTGAATTTTGAATTTAATGATTGAATTTAAGTCGAACACACTCTTTATAACGAAAGGAAATATTTTTGAAAAAATTTATCAAACAAAACAAACTTGAAAAATATTTATCAAATTTTGAAAGGTTTAAAAGAGAAAAGCTTAAGAAAGTTTTACAATAGCATTGATTTTCTGAAGAAAAGGACTGTCGGTTTGAATGGTTTATTTAATTATGACAAAGCACGCTAGGGCTTTCTTTCTAAGGAGTGGATGCATTGGTGGAGAACTTTCTAACATAAATTGGTTCGTATACATGTTACACACCGGGAAACCGACGAAAGCGCCAATGCAACCACAGCCCTTTTGGCTGGAATCGAACCCAAATCGGAACCAACAAAATAAAGCCGAAATATTATGTATAGTATCACCTTCGAAACTGAATACTTTTAGAAATGAATGTTATGAAAAATCAGATAATTTAATAAATAAAATAAATATGCGAATCTTTCTTTGTGCGGTTTTGCCTCTGAAGTTGTTTAAGATTTCTGAGATATTTGAGTGAATCATATAGATAAGGAATATACATATAATTATTCATACCTCTTATATACATATACACAGAATATGATTTTTATGATGTGCTATGAAAATTAATACATGAACAGACTAACTAACTTATCTTTCGATTTTATACTTTATTGCTATCACTCACAGTAAGAAGGCGACTACTATCCTGAGCATTTCCATACTGCAATTTATGGTTCTCTAATGGTCACTGAAGAAGCTGGCAGATTTGTTATCAAAATGGTATTACAGCGCATATTGTTCAATGTGCTTATGCTCGATCATTTAACTGGTATATTTTCATCCGAGTTCAATAGTGTAAAAAAAGAAAATAGTGAAAGCTCGAGAATTTTCAGATGTAAATATGCAGAAACTGCATATTAGGAGAGCTGCCATTAATCTGTAGTTTATTTAATTAAAATAACATTATTTCTTAGCAACTCATGCTCCGTAAATATGGATTACCTGAAAGAAAGTTTCTTTACCTGAACATATTGTTGCGAAAAATTCGGCGGTTGCGCCTGTATGTAAGCTTTCCGGCATAGCACTAGGGTTGCCATAAAATAGTGTATGGTAGGGTTGCCAGATTGTCGACTTTATCGCCCATTTGGCGACCAAATTGGCGATATCCCATGGTCCAATCCGGAAGCTTCTAGAATAACTTCCTGTCGAGATATTTCTCGAAACGTGTGGAACCTAAAGAAAAACTATATAAACCCCTTCGTTTCTGAGAGCCAGTAGTGTGATTAGATTGTTGCGAGAATTGTGAGAATAGCTGCTTACTGTGAGTGCTAAGCTACGCGAGAGTTTTGGTGAACGGAAAGCGATCGAGATAGTGCTTTGCTGTGAAGCTACCTTTACAGTATAGCTTGACAGTGTATTGGTGATTGTTCCACGGTGTTTATTATAAGTCTAGTGTTGCCGTGAAGCTACCTTTACAGTTACAGCCTGAAGCTGTGTGGCTGATTGTTTCAGCGTATTTATTGTAGATTTTCGACGCTTTTAATGGTAATTTTGGAACTGTGCTGTAAATAGTGATTCTTGTAAATAAATTGTGCTTTTTATTGTTCTGCATCGTGTTTTTATCGGATACTCTCAAATCCACGAACCCGTATAACGCAACAACTGGTGTCAGGAGTGGGGTTTGAGAGTGAATGCCCGTCACTCGTCTACAGGAGAAAGCAATGGCGGAGGAAATGAATGCTTTGATGGTCATGTTAGCAGCTCTGAAAGCCGACATGTTAGCAGCTCTGAAAGCCGGACAAGAAAAGATGAAAG
>KK116941.1:0-36001 GCA_000611955.2 Stegodyphus mimosarum
TCTAATAATATCCAGCTGGTTGTTTTCTTAATGATTCATTTGCTGTTACAGTTTGTCACAGTATATTCAAATAGCCTATAGTTTAAAAAGAATCACCGAGAACTTATCAAAAGAACAGCTCATAGACTATTATTCTAAGTTTCAAAAGAGACAGATAACAGACATTCCCAGTGCAAACCTTATTGCATTTTGCAAATACAGTTAGACAGTCAAATATCTCAAGTATATTTTCGAGCATAAAGGTCTCAGTTTTGACTGAAGTTATTTGTGGATAACTATGATGTTATCTTGTTTTCATAAAACGTTTTAGGAAGTTTCTTATAGATAACCTTTTAAACATTCTGAATATATTATCTCTTTTTACATTGCGGCCATTGCAAATCATTGAATTTTCAAACATTTTCCTTTTTTTTTTTTTTTTTTTTTTTTTTATTTTTACAGTGTCTTCTGAGGACATGGGAGCAAGTTTTACTAAACTGTTATATTGGTTGATTCAATAATTTTGTTACAGGTTTGGAAGATTCAACTTCAACAATACTACCGTTTTGAACTGGAAAGAAGAGAAATGGAATTTTATCTTAGCATACTGCTGTGATAGATTAATTGTCTGTGGAACTGATGCATTAGCATGTGGAAAACGCAAATTTTTATTTCAGGACTTTGATTATATTCTTTAAGTCATCGCCACCACTGGCTTGCATTGTCTAGACTTTGCAGAGTCATTAGGTTATTTTTGATGCAAGAAATGTTAAAAATCGCAGGGACTCGAACCTCGCACCTCTCGAATAAGCCCCGAATGTGCCTAGCCATTACACCGCAAAGACATGCTATGAAGGCGGGAGAAATACCTTATATGCTTTCCCTTTTAAAGGGCGACTGGGGTTTAGGATACCCAATCTCCAAATCCTGGTAGTGAAGAATCATCATTCACCACCTTTTTAGTTCGGTCGTCACTTTAGAGACATTACGTTATATCGAAGCAAGAAACATGAAGAATGAGCAGTGCCCTTCCCGAGACTCGAACCTCAGACCTCTCGAATACGTACCGAGTGTGCTGTCTATTACACCACGAAGGCATGTTAAGAAAGCGGGAGAAGTACGATGTAACTTTAAGTAAAACTGTATTCTAATTTCATAATAAAACATATCTAAAGAATATCAGTACCTCATCTTCACAAGAAATATCATCAAAAATTACTTCTTTATCACATTCGAAAGGAACAATTACTCAAACATAACATTTTATTACATTGATGAACCAGGGTTATATTTTAACTTATTGCATTACATATCAAACGGATATTTGAAGAAAGTCGTGTTTTCCCCTATCTGTTCATTTTTCAAGTCGAATTTTACGAACATACAGATGTCTTTATTGCATTTTTAGTAAAATTATAAAAAATGAATGGAGTGTTTCTTTGCTAAATTTCCATATTTTGACTTCTATTAAAATGAAAACATTCATAACTTATTACGAAGAAACATTTTTACATACTATGCTTTTGTTATATGTTTTAATTAATTTTCAAAGCATTTGCTTATCAATGAAATTTGATACCTAGTGTAGTACACTCTTAGACAAAAAAAACAAAAAAAAAAACGTGCCAAGAAGGAGTTATCCGAATGGAACGAAAATTGGTAGAAGTGATGTACATGTACAGAAAAACAAATGATTACAGTTTGAGAAAAATTGGTTGATTTATTGAAGTGATAGAGCTTTATAAAATGAAAAAGTCAGTAACGCGTTTGTCCACCTCTGGCCCTTATGCAAGCAGTTATTCGGCTTGGCATCGATTGACAGAGATTGCGGATGTCCTTTTGAGGGATATCGTGCCAAATTATGTCCAACTGGAGCGTTAGATCGTCAACATCCCGAACTGGTTGGAGGGCCCTGCTCATAATGCTCCAAACGTGCTCAATAGGAGAGAGATCCGGCGACTTTGCTAGCCAAGGTAATGTTCGGTAAGCACTACGGCAAGCAGTAGAAAAATCCGCAGTGTGAACGCGGGCATTATCTTGCTAAAATGTAAGCCCATGGCGGCGTGACATGAAGGGCAACACAACGGGCCTTAGAACTTCGTCTACGTACCGCTGTGCTGTAAGGTTGCGACCGATGACAACCGAAGGGGTCCTACTATGAAATGAAATGGCACCCTAGACCATCACTTCTGGTTGTCGGCCTGTCTGTCGGAAGACAGTCAGGTTGGTATCACACCGCTGTCTGGGGCGTCTCCAGACTCACTGGTCTTCGCTGGTCTTCGGGGCTCAGTTCAAAGCGGAACTCGTCACTGAAGACTATTCTACTTCAGTCAGTGACATTCCAGTGCGAATGAGCCCAATAACACTGCAAACGGGCTTGACGTTGTACAGAGATCAATGGTAGTCGGCGCAAGGGGCGCCGTGACCTCAGCCCCCTTTCTGTGAGCCGTCTATGAATGGTCCTTGCTATCACTGAAGCACTAGTTGCACGTACAATCGATGATAATGATGCATCTCTACTGGCTGTGAGTGCCGCTCTGACGATTGCTCGGTCTTCACGTTCTGTCGTTTCTCTAAGCCTACCGCTTTCTTCTTGACGCTGTGTGCGGCCATGGTAAGCCATGGTTCACCCATTCGTGCCAACATCGTCTAATAGTGCCATCGCTCCTACTCAAATGTCGAGCTATTCGCCGATAAGGCCAACCGGTTTCTGAGCCCAACTACACGACCTCTCTCAAATTCTGACATCTGGCATATCGTTCGCGCACCTGATGCGAGGCATAGTTACTGTCTACCAGAGTACACGGAATGAAATTCGTGAAGAACTTATGACCTGGAATGTAATTTCTCCTCTTAAATATCCTGCCAGTTGCGCAGATCAGATGCGCTGTAGAGACAACGGTTCATTCATTGGCAACCAAAATGTAAAATTTTGCATTATCCGTCGAAACCTTTATGCATATCAATTTGTGTCCAATTTGCTTTATATATTCTCGGTGCGTCGTGTTGAGTCGTTTTCTTTGTTTAAGAGTGTATTACTAATTTTCGCTTAATGCATTTCGTATGTGACAAATGCTCAAGTTGGAAAACTTTACTTAACTTCTTGTATTGCATAACTGAACCTGGGTCGAGCTTAAGTTTCATTACACTGTAATGTATTTTCTACCTCCTTCCAACATGCCTTTGTGGTATAACCGTAGCACACTCGGCGCGTATTCGAGAGGTCCAGGTTCGATTCCCGGCGAGGGCACTGCATAATTTTCCCGTCTTGTGCTTCAAAAATAACCTAATGACTCTTCAGTGGGGCCCCAACAAAAAAGGTGGTGGACAATAATTCGTCACCACCAGGATGTGGCGACTGAATCCCCTAATCCCCAGTCACCCTTTAAAAAATGAGACGTAGATAAGATATTTTCTCCCTCTTTGCAGCATGCATTCATGATGTAACGGTAGCGCACTCGGCACGCATTCGAGGGGTCCCAGCGACAGCACTGTTTATTTTTCGTGTCTCCTGCTCCAAGAAACCTAATGAATCTACAACATATCATTTGAATACTTAAAGAAATGTCATATTTTTTATTCTGTTAGCACATTTTAAGCAGTATTTCCCTTTTACACAGACATCTTTACTCTATTTTTTGGTAAAAGGTTAAACTCAGCGTTTCCTCACTAATTTTGAAAATTCTGGACATACTGTAAAGAAAATGTTCAAAACCTATTAACAAAAAACAATTTATACACGTACTTCGTTGTACTCTTTGTTCATTTTCAAATGGTTGCTTATATATAACACTCGATTTCTAGTGAAATATTGAAATGATTATTTTCCCGCTTTAATAAAGTATTTGGTAGCGACATACGTTCAGTACAGAAAATTTTCCTGACCTACTAATATTACTGCCAAAATAGAAAATACGCAAAAGTTCCCTAAAATTTATATATTTGTTTCTTTATAAACATACGTATGAATACCACATATGATTCTTCAATTTGTATTTTTCTGTATAACAACTAAAATTTCGAACTTACATTTTTACGTATTTGCGATGTCATTACGTTTGCGAGCGTTTTGAAATTGCGCTTTCTGTAGTCTTTTAGACATTTCGAAACTATTCTCTGTTTGCTATCGGTACATGTCAGTGAATTTCCCATACGTTTTCCTGTTTATTTTCAATTTTTTAGGTTTTTTAAATACTTAGAATTATACCTTCAGCTCATTTATGTTGATATCTGTGATAGATTTCTTGAGTGTTTGGGGAAAAGTAGAATGGAGCATTTTTTATACGTCTTTCAAGAGATTATTCACGAACGACGTATGAATGGGAAAGACGTATAAACGAAATTTTATTTTCCGATGTGATTTTAGTTTCCGATGTTTTTGTATCGCACTTTCAATTTGTTTAAAATATTAAATATGTTGAAACACATTTAAAATTAAAATTTAAATAAATATTTAATTAATATTATTATTTTAAACAACTAAACAATTTAACATTTTTATAACTAATATTTTAAAAACAATATAAATATAAGTTTAGTATTTTTATAATCATAAGAATGCAAATTTCTGTACTTGGGTAAGTAAAATGGTTTAAAAAAATCGTACCTTTATTATCTTGAATAAGTAAAATTTTTTCCTAAGAATACTTCAAAGCAAATTTTAACTTTTTTTAAAGTCTTTAATTGTCGTCTGACATGTCTTTTGATTCTGAATCTCAAGAAAAGCGCTATGAATCTAATTCAGTTGAAATGTTTTCTCTCTTGCATTTTTACACATAAAGAAATTTCTGAAGGTGTCAATGCAACAGATAACGTTTTGAAAAAAAAAATGCATGGAATTATTAGCCCAGAAGCGCTATTAATTTCGTTTTGCCATTTTGCATTGAAAACTTTAAACGTCCGTTACACTTTTCAAATTGTTGCCACCAAATGTTATCACCCTGTTTTATATTTAAAGAACTTCATTAAATAATGAATACATACATTTATACAGATACTTCATTAAATAATGAAGTTCTGTATAAATGTATAAATGTATGTATGTTTCTCGCACTGCGATAAAACAACGGTACCTAGAACCATCAAATTTTGAACAACGTAAAAATCCTCAACCGAATACGGGCATCTGGAGGTCCTAGTTTGGAATTTGGAATTTGTTTTATTATCGATTTCATATTTTGAAACGTTTTAACGAATTTTTTATTAACAAACTCAACGATTTCAAAATGAGCCATGGCAACACTGTCCAGAGGAAATAAATACACTTTTATCTCCAGCTCGCGAGACTGTGTATCGGAAATTCTAAGGATATGCTCTTTTTAAATTATTTTGTGATTTTGCTTTTGAATTGAATTTTATGGTTCAAAGGCGAAGAACATGATATTTAATAAATAAAGGTAAACCACAAAAAGTTAAAAAAAAAGGCCCCTTTGGAAGTAATATAAAATCTGAAAAATTTCAGATTTTTTTTCTTCATTTATTTTTCATCCCCGCTACTTAAATGTTCGTCTGGTAAAATGTTTCCAATCAGTTCTTCAACTGTGCATATCTTGACGTCATTACATCGGCATCCAGTTTACGTATTTCTCGAATGTAATGTCTAATCCCAGGAGTTTCCAACCTTCTCCTTCGATAATCACAGTTTCATTGTCATTACGTCACAAACACTTTGAATTGCCTCTTTAATCTGGGTCCGAAAATCTCTCTCTAATGAAATAATTTTAAATCGCTAGTGTTTTTATTTTAATCTAGGCAAGTGAAATCATATTCTTAGCCTCAAGAATACTTAAAATTTTTCTGTGTGTTTCCTGCAGTTATATTTTGAAGTGCTATTTGAATCACCTTTGCCTGTAGAACATTTTCAAAGTGTTAATGGCACCCAAATATAAAAGTTATAACAATGGTGCAATTTACCGGTAAGACAACAGTTTTCAGATTTTGCAAGAAATTTGTCGTTTAAGGATGGATGGCACACTGATCCATAAAAAATGAAATTTTTCGGTTTTTATCTCCCCATAGTTTTGTCTATTTTCTCCCGCCATTCTGTAAAAATATCCGTAGTCATCCATGCTTTCTTACTTGCTTTATATTCTAATGGCAGTGTTTTAAATGTTTGAAACTACTTGGGATTTTGTGGCTTTCCCATAACTAAAGAAGTCGTTTTTTCCGTAACATCAGCATTTGCCCAAAGTAAAATAGTGAGACTTTCTCTACCTTGCTTAGCTCCAGATTTAAAAGCTAGGTTCTTGCAGGCATAAGGCTATTTCTTTTGATTTCTCTATTCACATGGGGCCATTCACTAGATGCACGGCACTGAGCGAAACTTCTCAGCAAAATGACTTCGACCTCAGGAAAGTTTCCATCTTGACCACGTAATTTCTTTGAAGAGGCCTGTCCACAAATTTCTGCTAGTTCTGCAACATTTTTTCTATGACAAACAACCGCTTTTTTTCTGAAAAAAATACTTGACCTGTGGGACCGTGAAATGTAAAACTAATGCAGTAAGTCAGGCAAAAGCGGGGTATAACCGAAGTTATGTGTCTTATAAAAGAAATATTTTACTATTAAAATAAATAGGACTAAATCGGGACTAAGACGAAACGTCGTATGAATATAAAAGACGTATAAATGAGAAATGTTTAAGCGGCCCTCCAGTGAATTTTTTTTACTCTGGCAAATAAACTGATTTTTTCTTAAAATTTTATTATTCGGACTATTAGTCAATTACGACCAAAAGCCGAATTTGTTCTTATTATTCAACATACAAATAAACTTTAGAATTCCGAATCTTTTATACAGTTGTAATTTTTCCTTTCACTAAATAGAAAATGAATGGAATAAATGCAGAATATGCAGACATGAAGTAAAAATGTTCTAAAAAAGTAGTAGGATGTACAAATATTCTTCAAATTTGAAGCTTATTTTGGAATTACATAGCACATAAGAAGGAAATTTACAAGAAGAGAAATAGTGACAGTCAATTATTCTACAAAATCTAGATGCTAATTATACAAAACTAATTATATTGCAATTTTCTATAAAGGGTGATTCCAGCAAAGGAAATATGTCATGGGTTACCAGCTGACAGAAATGAGAGCATCCAGTGGGTCCTGGTAACTGGAAGTGATGTGATCCCATCGCCGCCATCTTGGATCACGGACACTTGGCTTCGTCATCTTGATTCCATCAAAGAGGTTAAAATAGAAGGAGGGAAGGTTCAACAACTCAGACCGTGAATCTTGGCGGCCGTGTTACTATTACTGCTGTGACTTGTGCAAGGAAGTCTGTCATCACAATTTTTTTTTTTTTTTGAAGTATTGGATCTTATGTTACATATGGATGCACGAATCGATTTTCTAAAAAGATTCCTTGGATTACTTTTCACGCTTAAGTATTGATTTGTAATTTTGATTATGTAATTTGATAAATACATTGAAAAATATCACGTCATGTTATTTTCTTTCCAAATGTGAAAAAGGACTTAATAATAATGAAAATATGCTAAATACATTTTAATGTTTCTATTTATGGATGGTATCTTCGTTCCTTAACATACAATGCTATATGATTTAAACTATATAATTTTAACATTTTAGGTAATTCGTTTTATAATTTTCATGAAAAGTAAGAAATCAATTGTTACGATTATTATGAATTGTAAAGGTGTTAAATAAAGTAATGCTTTTCATTATGTATTAGTTATTATACATTTTTAAGTTTTGTGAGTTGTTATGAATATAATTTGTGCATTTTATCAGGATAAACTGTTCCGTTGTTAAAAACTGTTTGCATAAACTTACAAATTTCTGGGCAGTATAGCGATAAAAGTAAGTAAAATATTCACATGACTGAACATGTGGAAAGACGTATCCAAAAATTTGTATAGGTATATTTCTATAATTCAGCTTAATTCAAGGCAATTTCTTTGAGATTCATAAATATGAAACACGCATAAAGTATACCAATAAATGCTTTAAAAAAGAAATAAAAATGAGAATACTATTCGCATCAAGTATCAGCCTCCTGAAATTAGCTATTTGAACAACTGCTATACATATGTTAATTTTTGTTTTAGTGTATTACAACTTAAAGCTGAAGTGTTAAGCATACTAAAACAACTTTCTGTCCTATCTCTTAAACATTTGTAATGAAATGATTCTTTAATAAATTATGATAATATTGTGAATAAATCAAAAATATCACTTCTTAAAAGTAAAATTGGAAAGCTCACCCAACAGGTTGCTAATAAATCCTAAACAAATCCTTGAAATATGCAAAAATATCAGTTTAAAAGGCTTTAATGTTACCACATGCATTTAGATTTCGAACTATTTCTTAATAATTTTCTGTACACAGTAAATTACGAATATCATCTTTATTACTTTAAAACAAAAATGTAACAATAGCGGGGCACAGATTAGAAACACTTCCGTTTCACTGCCGTTATGCAATGTTTTGAAGTTACAAACATTGACGCCGCTTGTTAGGTAGTTTCATTCCCCGATAGTGGAAGAAACTGCGAACCCTCCCTCCTTCTATTCTAACCTTCTTCGATTCCACCCAGAAGTGATGTTGCTGTATTTGAACACGTTATACATGGTAGCTAAAATTTTTTCAAAGACTTCTTGAACCACGCGTTTGGAATTGCATCAGTTTCAATTTATTTTCAATTATTTAATATGCAATTATTTTAATTGTTTAATCCGTAATTATTTTTAACTAAGCATATCAGTATTTAATATTAATTCACTTTTAATTGATTCCATTATTTATTTTAATAACAATAACTTTTCCATGAATTGTAAAAAGCTGGGATTCGAACACGCAACCTCACACATAAGAGACGCGCACCATACTACAAAGCCACGATTTATCCCTTGAATCCTGTCAGTTGATCTTGTCCAGTAGCAAAAACAATAATGGTGTCCCTAGGCTGAAGCAATTCACATGTGCAAACGTGTTTCAGCGCGGCCAGCCCGCTTCAAGCATCCGCGAAGGCGAAAGATTAGGACTACTCACAATCTCGTTAAATCAATCACGATTACCCATCCTATTACAACCAATCAAGGTGTTTGTTTCTTGAAGTGGACATAGATTTATTTTAGCTTTTTAAATCATACTTTAAATTTATTTTTTGTTGTTTTAAATATAAGAATTTTCCCACATTTTAAATTTCTCTTTTTGTTTTACAAGCATATTTTTTCGCTATTTTGCTTTTTCTTCTCATTCTTAATTAAATTGATTAAATTTTTTTCACCCCATGTTTGTACTATTTGGAAACGTAAATTTTTACTTTTAATTTTCGAAAGTTAATATTTCCACGCGTTTATTTCTATAAAATTTAATTCATTTTTTTACATTATCATTTTTTTTTAATTTTATGAAAAAATTTTTTGCATATTTTTTCCTTTTCACTTTTTCAGTTTAAAAAAGCTTTTACATTTTACTTTTTCTTTTACCAAAATAATATTTATTTTCAAAAGTTTAATTTTTCCTTAATCGCTTTTTATTCTTAAAAAGTCCTTTTTACATTTTCTCCTTTATTTACTTTACAAAAGTATTATTTATTTTCATGATTTGATTTCTTCTCATTTTTCTCTTTCCATAAACGCCTTTTTTGCAATATTTTTTCCTTCTGTAGTTTATTTCAGAAATAATTTTTAACTTTTTATTGCTCTTTTTTCGTTTTTACAAATGTCATTTTTTTATACTTTTAAAATTTTGTCTTACATTTTCCCCCTTCTTTTAAATGCTTATCGTCTTATTTTAAAAAATCGTCATTGCGCAAAAAAAAAAGCTTTGAAAAAATATTCTCTTTGCCCCAATTAAAACTTGCATGCATGATGTCATTGAAATACCTCTACGTCACTCCTGGGTAGAATTAAGATGACGACGTTACTTTCGGGTGTCACCTAATCCAGAAAGGCATCAGTTGTAACACTTCAGTTACCAGGACCCTCTGGATATTATCACTTCTGTCGGCCGGTTACCAGCGCTTACGACAAATATGTATTTCTAGTACTTACTTGTTAATATTTTATGATGCCATCCGTAGAAACTGCATACAAAGTCTATTGGTAATATTTTTGGCCTATAGGCCAAAATTAAATAAAGAATATTGAAAATCGTACAGTTTATTTAAAATCAAAACACACAGCATGATTTTATATTCCAGAAAAGCAAAATTAAATAGCATTTTAAAATTACATATTTATTATCAAGGGAAAATTCGAATTCTTCTTATGGTGGCATATAACTTTGAATGTTTACTAGCTTATAAAATTATCACGGTAATTTTAAAAATTCACTGATTTTACAGTTAAATTTCATAACATCAATGTATGGACATAGACGAACATTTCCCGGGAAAGCGTATGATAATCTTCAAATCTTCGTCAGCTTTCTTTCACTTTAACTTTCTTACTCTGTGTGTTGCATTTATCTTCATTCTGTCCCACTGCATATCCAATTATTTCGTTGTCATCGTCGGAGGATTAGTCCAATTATTTCGTTGTCATCGTCTTGTATTACTTACACGGGCAAGAAATTATGTAAGTAACATAAGATTTCTGACATGGGCGCCAGACGTGTTTTAAAACCAAGAAAATATTTGTCACTTTATTCGTCATCTGCGAACATGATTAAGAGCAACAATCTACACCAACAGCAACGTAGAGTAATGTTTCTTATATCTTTCCAGGAAAGAGACTAATACAATGTCCATCAGCATGAATTTTCTGGATAACTCCTTGATCCTCTAGTTGTATAAGGTTTGATATTTTGGGGTACAGAAACACAGCACAAATGTTTTCAGCATTTTAACTTCAGACTGTTAGCCTATTACATATCTTTTTATCTTATAGGCCTGAACTACGGATTTAAATCTAGATTTTCAAAATACCGTTATTTTGATATTGCTGGTTCAGTGGGTGCCGGTTACGAGGGATTTTACTATATCTGCTGATCACACGTTAAAAGTAAACTATTTTTAGAACATAAAGGATTAGAAAAGGAATAGTAGACGGTCACACACATGAAAAAGTGTTAATGAAAACGGAAACAAAAAAACCATGCTCTTAACAAAAAAATAAGTTTCGTCCACGCAATTCTAAGAGAATTCACATGATTGGTAAAGGGACGGAATTTAATCCTTGAGTATGTTAAATCTCCATATGTTGCATACTTAAAAAAACTGATGTGTACACCACATGACTTCCTTGTACGGAATATTAAATTATGCGCATTTTTTCTTGCGTTTCATTTAAAATTATTGGATTGAATTAAATCTACTTCGTCGATAGCGCAAAAACCACAATAGAATAAATGCAATCTTTAAAATTCACTATATTTGTTTACCATAGCGACACTTTGGCGCTAGGTTCACTTAACAGAGTTACATCTCATTCATTTCATAACTCAGAATGCACCAAAATTAAATCATCTGAAGAATTATCTAATCGTTGCCACATCTTCCATTCAAATACAATAATAAATCTAAAAAGAAAGTATAAAAGAAATTAAACAACCAAAAAAGAAAGAAAGAAGGAAAGAAAGAAACAGTTTTCCACAGACGATATTTCTTATTCAATTAATTCAGTTCTTACTTTGTGACATGGCAAAAATACATAAAAAATCAAAATATCTATATTAAAAATTACAAAGTAATTCTTAAACACTTATTTCCTCGAAAAATTCCAGAATCGAGTAAGCATGATTTAGTTCGCAATAATAAAAGAAGGCGTTATCTTTGTTGTTGCGAAGCTTAGTTTCTCTAGATTGGCAACAAATCTACTATTATGCCAAGTTTCAAATGTAAATAAATATGGCTGCTATGGTAAACAGTTATGCTTACCCTCCCTTAAACAACTTTTAAATTGTTGATTAATTCTACAAATATTGCACGCAGATTAACTAAAGGCATAAAAACCTTAACCAGAAGATAAGAACAACATAATTCAATCACTTCTAAAGCAAAAAATGCGCAATTTGACAACATATAAGAAAAAAAACTGAGCTCACTGTACCGAGTAATAGAGTGACTAATAATAATTAGTCAAAACGAGTAATAGACATATATATATTTATATGCTTTTGGTGCAATTGCAATCCAAAAGAGTGGTGCAAAACTACATGTTATAGCAGTACTATACACAGAATTTCAACGCTCTGAGTCTTCTCGTTTTGGAGTTATGCGAGATACATACATACGTATGTAATACGTGCGTAAGCACAAACACTGCGAAAAAATCTCTTCTGAATCCATTTTAAATCAGTTTTATAATTCATTTGGGAAAAAAGAGTCCTTTATTCTGTCCTTACGTACATATGTTGTGAAATACATCATTAAATTCCATTCGATAGCGGTCAAAATGGATATTTTCGTAGAAATATGGTACACGGAATTTTTCGTGATTACAATACTTCTTTTACTTCTCACAAAGAAGTAAAAATTTGTGAAATTAGTCGATTTTATTTCCAAAAATTAGTAAATTGCGTTAGATTCCTCGAATAAACTTCCATCAAAAAGATTACTCTCCGATTTGTCCAATGATACAAAGACTGCAGTCAACCATGATTATTTCGATCTTTAAATTAATATAGTGATAAAATTCTGAACAAATATCTCCTCAAAATTAATTTTAAAAACAATCTAAATCAATTTTTTCAAAAGGCATGTTCTCTTCACTTTCATGCAAATTTTGTGGCTCTGGATCCCTTTCTGTTTTTGCGCTATGCAGTATACACGTGCAGACAAACATTTCTTTTACTTATCTTCTCAAATTCTTTAACGTTTTAATGTAGTATTGCAATACATTTCGAACTCCATAACGAAATTATGATAGCGTTTTTAAAATGAAAAAAAAATCAGTGAATTAATTTGGCAGTGCCAATAATTCTTTCGTTAATTTTTTTATACTATTATGCGCTTTCAATTAAATTTATAATTCGGACTTAAGAAAAGCTAATCCTTGTATTTGATTTCCAGTTTCCTGTAAATGGTTTAGTTATTAAATTAATCGGTATGTGAAAAAAGTGCCTGAAAGTATTTTTTAAATTTTTATATTTTTCTCTTTATGGCGACTTTGTAAAATTAGATTAAATTCCTCTAACGTAGTCACGAAAACAGCTTGTATCTGTTTAATATCTAACATTTTATATAAATTCTTAACTGCGAAGTAAAGGAATAAAATTTCTTTTTTCTCTTTTTCTCCCAATCAGACAAGAAAAGTATTTTCGTATGGTAAGCCTTTTATCTCAGTATTATTAAAATTTATTCAAATTTTCATGTTCGGGTCGACATGCATGAGTGGAGATTCTCATTATTTATTACGATGACCACGAACGTTCCAACCAATGGCGAGCTTTATCGTTAAAGGGCCGTAACCAAGTAATAGAAATAGTAAAACATAGTGCTATTAATCGGCCCCCTATGTAAATTAGCCGCCTTTGATCCGCTGTAGGTCTTCACATGGAGTGAAGAGAAGGATTTCCCTTGTGCGACGGCTTATTAAAAAAATAAATAAAAAATGTTAGGAATGCAAAGGATGATAGGGAGGAGAGGAGATGGTGGAAATTAAACGAATGAATTTTTCACTTGTATGCTGACGTCATTCGATTAAGCCGTCATCACCGAAAGAGTTCGTTAAGGGGCCAATTACATATGAAAACAGTTAATCTACACAATAAGCTTGGTCTGCTACTCCTCGGGTTCTTGTGTTGATAATACATCGGACTAATTTTATTGGAAGGGAGGGGAGGCAAAATTCGCAGAATGGTCGCACGGTAGAAAACAAAAGTTTGCAAAGTTTTCACAGCCTGGGATTTACACTAAAAATTTTGAAAAAAAAATTGTGACCTTAGATTTATATTAAATATATGAAGAAATAAATTCTAGCAGAAACAAAAGCGTAAGGCAAATAATTAGTGCATAATTAAATAAACATAATAAAATGTATTTTTAATTGAAATTTACATTTATAAATTAATCAAATTTTGGAAAAGTTTCACCTGCGTTCTTTTACATCAAGATACCCATTTAAATGGGTGATGATTTTATACATTATGTTATTCTTGTGCACATAAATTTTCTTCATTAAAAGCACGCTATTAAAGGATTGCTCGACAACGAAATTATTTGCAGTTATTGAGAATATTTTAAGACAGCTATGTACGAGATTACAGTTCATTTATGTTCAAAGAACTTGCCTAGAATTCAAGATATTCCTGACCACGAAATTCTTCTCTAATCAGTTGCAGCTGTTCAATCCAATGAAATGGTCACATGCAGGTAAGAAACTTACTTTCTACCTCCATAAGTGGCTATGGATTCGTCAAGTGTATGCGTAAAACAAAGTACCGAAATATGAAATGCCTTTGCGTGAAAAAAGTAGTGAAGTCAATTCAAAATGTCATACAGGCCTACCACGTTGCAACAAATAAGTTAACTATTTCTTATCTTTTACAATGTTACGAATTCTGTATTTAGATAGCTAATGTTAGTAGAATTATAATTAAAATTGTTTTGTTTTCCCGTGCAATGCTGCACAAGACGAGTCTCAAGAGAAAGCTACGCAGGAAAAGTAGAAAAAAAATACAGGAGCACGTGCATTAAAGATTTAATAAATAGATATCTCGTAATTTATATTTAAATTCAATAAACGTAATTGGTTACTGTGTTAGCTGTAACCGTTATTCTACTCTTTTGCTTTCCAGACATCTCGAGAAAACAGAAATTACCAGAACTTTCTCGCGACCGATTAAAAAGCTTTAAAAAGCCGGAGAGAGACATATCAGCTCAGTTGTTCTTCTTATTGTTGAGAGGATTAGCTTTCTCTGCGCTTTGGATTGAGTTCTTTTTAACGTTTTAGTAATTTAAAATATAGTTTCTGATTATTATGCGTGATACTGTGATATTGTGCAATTATCTCTAAGGAAACATTGCTATATTTCTTGCGATAAGAATAAATTTTATTAACTTTTTATCGGACTTGTGCATTCAATCTGTTACGAACCCGTACGCACGCAACACTTTTTGGTGTCAGGAGTGGGGTTGAAGGCTAGTAACAAGAGCGATGGAAGAACAATTAAGGCAACTGATAAGTGCATTTGCTGCATTCCAAGAAAATATGGAAGGGGACTTCAACTCAATTAAAGAAGAGATGAAAGCTGTTAAAGAAGAAGTGAAAGCGGACCAAGAAGTCATGAAAGCTGCCAAGAATACGTTAAGAAGGAGATAAAAGCACGTCAATAAAAGATGGAAACTGGTCAAGAATCAATTAAAGAAGAGATGAAAGATATTAAAGACGAGATGAAAGCTGTTAAAGAAGAAATGAAAGTGGGCCGAGAGGAAATGAAAAAAGAAATCATCTGCATAATAGAAAACAAATCTGAAGCTAGAAAAAGCAGAATTGACGCGGTTGAAAACAGACTTGGAGAAACTGAAGAAAGAGTTTTTGCCGTTCAACAACAAATTGATGACACGGTATCTACAGTAGCCAAAGGAGATGATACCTTAAAGAAATTCGTAGCAAATACAGGGAGCAATTCTGATGGTTTTAAATTTTTACTCATGCCTCTCGTCCCTCTCTGATGGGAAGACCTCTTGGCAAGTGTATAAGACACAATTTTCAATAGTGGCGAAAGCGAACGAATGGGATTCCCAAGCTAAGGCCTGTCATCTCGCTGATTCTTTGAGAGCAGACGCAGCGGATAGTCTTCAAACCCTCTCAGAGAACCAAAGGCTAGATTTTGGACAATCTATCCTGCGCATTGGGGAGAAATGTTTGAAAGACTAAGTTGCATCGGAAAACCAGGACTCTATTACTTGGCGTTCTCAGGGATCGCCCTACACATCATCATGAATATCATCCTGGTCTCCAGAGGCAATCCTCCGGGTCGCGATCCAAACGGTCGTCGAAAATTATGTCGGGATGCAACGTCATGCGGCATCACCCGACTCCACCAAAAGGGGCGTTTCCCCTCGGACGACCAACGAAATCCGACAATATAGCTCCAACACAGAGAGAGGAACAGACACGACAGTACCAGTGCGGTCCCTGCCAAGCCTGAACCAACCTAAGAATAAACTCGGCCTCTAGTCCTGTGAAGTTAACTTATATACCCCCTTGGTTGAGACTGCCTAAGTACAGATTCTAGCCAGTACTTCCCAGGAATCCTCCTAAGTCAACTCCCGGGGTGGGGTTGAAAGACTACAGCAGGCTTCAATTAAATACCGTCAACAGAAGCCCACCGAAACTCTCTAGGAACTAGCCACGGATGTTGAAAGGCTGTCTGACCTCGCCTTTTCGGAGTGCCCGACAGAAACAAGAGAAATCCTGTCCCTGCAATACTTCATCGACGGCATCCGGGATCCTGAAATACAGAAAGCACTGCAAATGGTTGATGTGAAGGACTTAAAAAAGTGCTCTGATGTACGCCATGAAATTCGAGGCAGCACAGCAAGCCACTCTTGAGACCGCCACCCAGTCAGAGCTGTTCAAGTCCAGGAGCCAGTGGATCAAGTCACTGCTCATCTAGCCAATTTAACCAGACAACTCAATGCCTTGAGACGCAATATTAGTGAGAAGAATCCGACCCCCACCTAGCAAAAAGGAGGAAAATTAATTAGTGGTTATCTCGCGTAGGTTCCCAGATAATGAGAGTCCCCATTTTAAAGCGTTTCAGATTTCTGCAATGAGTGGCGGCAGTAATGGACTTTTCATCATGGGACGCGTCAATGGACTTCCTTGCAATATAATCATCGACACAGGAGTCAATGTTACCATCATTCGAAAAGATTGACAATTGAAAGGTAATCTCATCTGAACGCCGCCCTGCGTTATCCTCCAGACTGTGACCGGCGAGAAGATGGATATAGAGGGGAAATTAAGCGTTAACATCACGTTTGGAAATGCCGCCTCCCATTACACGCCATATGTGGCAGAGATTACAGATCCTTGCATATTTGGATTGGACTTTGTAACGAAACACAGTTTTACCTTGGATTTTGAAAACAAAGAACTACATTCTGTATCTGAGGACATAACCCCATTCTCATTTAATGAAGAAGTTAAATTTGTCCATCAAAATCATAGCTCAAGACGATATCATAGAACCAACAAGAACATAATTCCTACTTCCTGGATCCATAGCCGAGAACATACATTTACGCTTTGGTGTGTTGAAATATCCCGAGAACTGTATCAGCCCGAAAGAAGTGTTAGTAGCCTCAGCACTCATCGATCTATCGAGGACCGTTATCCCAATGAGAGTTGCCAATGTAACTAACAAGGCGAGAGTTATTAAGAAAGGTGATATGGTTGCAGCATGTAATCCAGTGACGAACAGTAATACCCCAAAATCCGTGTATTAAACGAACAGTAATACCCCAAAATCCGTGTATTAAACGAACAGTAATACCCCAAAATCCGTGTATTAAACGAACAGTAATACCCCAAAATCCGTGTCTTCAGGAAGCATTGTAGTTATTGTAGAATTCACAATTAAACGATGAAGAGAGAAATGCTGCCAAATGTGTCATTCAAGATCTTCAAGATATTTTCTTCAGCTTATCTTCTGACGTGGGTGGAACCAGTCTGACACCACATAGAATCGATACTGGGATTTATCCACCAATTAAGCAAGATCCAAGACGTCTACCGATTGCTAAACAGGAAGAGATAGAAAAACTTCTAAAGGATACGGAAGAAGGTGATATCATCGAGCCGATCATTTAATCCGATCATACGTACCCGTATGTACGCAACAATATGAAAATTTTGTTTTGTTTAATAAAAAAGCCATAAATATTGTTTCGTACAACTTCCATAGAAATTTTTTAATGAAACTCTTTCATTGATTTTTTAAATAATATTTGTGATTTTGAGGGATGAACCTTTTTTAAATATCAGCCTTATCATGAGCTTTTTTTCTCGTATATTCCTCAAAGAGCATTTGTCATTCTGTAGAATGCCTAAGTATTATATACATGCCTAGGTAAAGCATATAATGATTCTCAAATTTCATACTTTACCAAAAAATGCCAGAATATTCTATACAATATCGACCCTGCATACTTGTCCGGTAGCAAATATAACTATAAAGTAGATACAGTAACTATATACAAGATGATTCAAAACTAGAGGAACAAATTTGAAGGAGGTGTAGAAACCTAGATGATTCGAAATACTATAAGCACTGCAAGGTCTGAAATGCAATTCTAACGAGATAGGAGTTCTTAGGAGCTGTTGCAGGAAAATTGTAGACAGCCACACCAAAGATATTAGAATGGAAAATATGAATACATCGTGACCGATCATGATGTATTCCAACAATTTTTTTTCCATACAATCTCTGATCAATTGGAGAATAAACAAAGATTCAGGAATGACATGACAGTAGTGGGTGAAAAGTCAGTGTAGCACTCCTCCAGATAAATTAGATATTTTCGATCATGCAGTAGAAGTGGTATAAGATATAGCCCGATTAAATACTCAACAATAATACCGCACATACATTCACGGACAGCATGTGGGTGCATACTTCGTGGGTTGCTGTGGCTCCACATATGAACGTTATGTTAATTTAAGATTCTTCACGGCAGAAAACAGCTTCATCCTTGAAAAGAATGAGGATGGATACGCCGGGTTCTGGTTACATTTGTCCACGTACCAGCGCACGAATTTCACGTGTCTAGAATAATCCTCAAGCTGCAATGACTGGATCCGTTACAAATGATATGAATATAAACGCTAGTTGTACAGTGCGCATTATATACTGAACTGAGATGCTGCAATATCATGGGCAGTGGTTCATGTGCCTGTACCATGAGATTCTTCCATTCGATGCAATATCTTTTCTTCTTTAGACCACCAGCGACCGAACTGTAAAATAGCTGAGCACTGGCAGTTTGGTCCGGAGTTCGAATCCCTGCGAACAGGCTGGATCCATGGATGTTTTCGTAGCTTTCCCCATGTATAACGTGTATACCAGACAGTTTCCTTACAAAATCCTCTACGAAGGCATCCCTTCCCTTAGGCAGATAGCCCTCGAGTGCTTTGTCATAATAAATAAAACGAAAACAAAATTTCTCTTCTTCTAAGGCCAAGTGCACGTGTAAGTTGAGGCCGCTTCTGTATCATCCTTGCTCTTGCAGACTGCTTCATATTCATACAGGTTACGGTACAAGTTCGCAAACATTCGGTAATTCGCTCTACGTCTGTTCGGTACCGTTCGGCATACAACCCTACCACAGCCCTTCCTTTGAAGTGAACTTCATCGTACACAGTGTGTATATCCGCCATTTCCGTATTCGTAAATTGTTCCATGCTCTCCGTACGTAATCGGAACTCGAAATGACTAACGCTGCATTCCAGCTGCATCTCTGGTAAGCAGCGCCCTCAAATGCGCAAAACTGTAGATGGTAAGAAGCAGACACGTAGCCAGAAAATTTCGCGCAGCTTCGTTAAGAAGTTCGTGATTTATTTCAAGCTTAGGGTCTTTAAACGTCAATTTGCGATCACGAATGTGATTCGAGTCGTCTGGGTATACCCTACCCCTCCTAGAAATTTGTTCTTCTAGTTCTGAATCAAATATAACAATAAAGTCTCATATAACAATAAATCCTCACATCAACCAATGTTCGAGTTCCTATAGTAATGAATAAGTAATCTTTACAATAAGTTACATATTTTGTTAGATATCTAATTGACATAATATGTGTAAAATTTTATCTTAAATCTAACCATCACAATTTTAATATTTTTGTTGCACTTTTTACAGATTGTTTCACAAAAAGAAGAAACTGAGTTATAGAGCAAATTTTCCTTAATTTCTTAGGGAATTAATTTCGGATTACGAAAGTTTTATTATTAAGAATATGAATTATTAGTAGATATTGTTACTTTATTACCATATCAGGAAAAAAATTTTTTTTTATAAACATGAAATCTAAATCTCTATCTTACATTTTGATAAACCTGAAGATTTCTTTATTTATTATGTAATCGTCTGTTCAGATTTTGAGTTTATTTCAGATTTTGTTATTAAGTTCACATGCCTTATTATACTTATTTATACATACTTGTTTGAATAATTTAACCCTTTAAATGTAAATAGGATGCTGCATGAGAAATATTGCGTTAAAAATCCTTACTATGGAGATGCTGTTGACACACCTTTACTTCGGATTGATATGTTTTTGAAGTAACCAGAAATTAATTTACCCGAATGTCTTCTCATTGTTAAAGAAGATGATCATGACAGCAAATTCACTTTCTGGGCAAACCATTTCAAACCCTCACTTAAATACACGCGAACTAATTTACATTTTGGAGGGAAAACGGAAAGAAAGAAGTGACAGTAAAGATTATAAACATAAAATAACTGGTTAGACAAGTTAAATGAACCCTACAAACTAATTAATTGGCATGAGAGAGATATCTACTACAAGGTAGAGATTCTTTTGTAAAGGATTTTCAAAGGGAAATTAGTTGAGAATTAAAGAAAGAAATTGCATATCTAAGATACGTAATATAGGGAATTAGAAACGTTATTTATTAACTCAAACATTTATAGTCGAAAACAACTTTGACCGCAAACTACTTTTTTTTAACGCAAAATGTTGATTCTTCAAACTCTTCTGATCACATGTTATCCAGTATCAATCTAGTAAACCTAGATCTAGTAAATCTAGTAAACAACTCGGAAAGAATTGATTACAGACTGTTCTTTTGACATAATATGTGCTCCTCTTAATACGACGAAAAATTATTTTTATGTAAAAAGGAAAATTCAGTAACGTTCAATACTCGAAATATTTGAATGGTTTAAATGTTAATTAAGCTATAGTCTGTCGAAAAGTATTAAGGTACTATGAAGAATATCGGTTTGTTTATATATATCTGACTTTGTTATGCTGAAAGGTAATATGTACTATTGAATTTGGAAGGTAAATGAAAGATTTTATGTCTGAGACATTGGCAACAGTTTCTTCTTTTGACAAGATGAAATTTTTTAAGATATCAAAGAAAACCTATTTGAAGAGAGAAAGAGATATTTTTTTTTCTGGTTGGTTAAAATCATATCCCTAATAAACAATTGTTACTGACAATGCCGTCATAAATGATGTATCTCTATTTTTTTACCCCTTTTATATTATAAAACTACATTGCTCAGTAGCTTATGCTAATCTTTCAGAAAATCCTTTCATCTGGTTTTTTATCAACATATTGCAACAAGTGTTATTTTATATGGTTTGGTTTTTTGTGATTACGGCAAAGACTCGAGAGCTATCTGCCTAAGGAGAGTGATGCCTTTATGGAAGACTTTCTTCGGGAAACTGACTTGTATACACGTTACACATGAGGAAAAATACGAAACGCCCATGCAGTCAGCTCATTTGCGGGATTCGAACGTCAAACCAACCAGTGTTGAGCGACTTTACCGCTCGGCCACTGTTAGACGTTATTTTATATGATGAGTACCATAGCTAATACAGATTTTTAATAACTAATAAAAGGCAAAATTCAAAATTTTATCATTTCTCATCTGCATTTAAAATAATATCTGAGATGAAATTTTATAGTAACATATAGATTGCAATACTCGGTGTATGTTTTTCTTCTTTATTTTGTTTTCAAACGATTATGCACATTAACATGTTCATATATTTTTCTGTTGATGCCATTTTTCATTCAGAAAAAAAATGCAGAAATAAACGCCGACGTTTTTAAATTAAAATTATTTCTAGAGTTGAATTTTAGTTTTTTTTTCAACACTGAAAATTTAGTTTATGAATTGGCAACAGTGGATACTTTCATTTAAGAAAATAAATATATGCATGAGTTTCCACTTGCCTTATTTTTTTATTTGTTCATTTTAAAAATTTTTAACGATAAACTGTTGTGCGAGGTGTTAGATTATAATATGAGCTTTTGAGATTTCCAGACCCTTTTATTCACTCTTCGTCCCCTTAAGCGAAACAGCATCGCCTGAAAGAAATGTGCCAGATATTAAAAAAAAAATTATTTCATCTTAAAAGAAAACTTCATTTTTATAACGAATGCTGCAATACGAGAATTATATTCTGCTAAAATATTTTTTAAAAAAATTAAGACGCGAAAAAACTATTCTGGTGGAGATAATTATCCTTTATAAAAAGAAAACATGTTAGCGTTGTTCCTTGAATAAGAATTTCCAAGAAACAAGAGAACGTTTCAGGTTTCAAATCTGTTGAATGCTTACATTGTAGTAGAAAATCTTGCATCACGTTACCATAATTATTTTCTCTCAGAAATTCTGCTTTTGAATGTACTTAATTATTGTGTCTAACGGTTCATTTTCTCGTGATATGACAATGCAGCCAGCTGTAATAACATTGCTACTGCTCTTTTAAAGACTTACTCGCAAAATTCTCTTAAGCAGTGTCTAAAAAAGTCATCAAATATTTTTATTTTTCGAAAATAAATTTAAAATTGTTAAACGCATAAAATTGAAATTTACTTCCTTTAAAGTACGCATTTTTCTGTTTTTTTATTAACATTAAATATGCCACTTACCCTAAAACATTGACCTCAAAAATTTTAATTTTCTGCTCAAAGAAATCGCATCAAAAAAATCTTCGGGCACTTCTGAAATTAAAAACAATACCTGATGTGAACACCAAAAGACTTCTCTATACGGCCTGTCAAATCATACACATTTTTGTTGCCTTTCATTTAAATTTATTTCCCTGAATTTCGTTACAGATATATTCCTCATTCAATCAACACAATTGTTCTGAGTAAGAAAACAGAGGCGAACACTTCACCGTCCTCCCACTAGAAAGAACGTAAGTTAGTTAATTCATATTCTGGCCTTTTATGTATATTATGTACACTGTCCTGTACTTTATTTTATAAATATCTTACATTTATTCAACTTCTATTTTCATTAAATTTATAAATATCTTTCATTTATTCAACTTCTATTTTCATTAAATTTATAAATATCTTTCATTTATTCAACTTCTATTGTCATTAATTTTGCAAAAATTACATTGTTTATTATGCTTTTCAGAATTGCTTTTTATTAACATGAAAAAAAAACGATGATGTCGGGGGACACTTTACTCACGTAAAAGAAGAAAAAAAATTTTATTACTAATTTATTAATTTAACAAAAACATTTTTAACTACTACTACTCAATTTGGCTATAATATCTCAAGATTTCTAAAAAAAAAACTAATTAACGAAACTGCAACATTCATAATGCATTCATAATTAATTCTTTATAATCATTCTGTAGAATAAAAATGACGTCTTTCATCTACATGACAAACATTTATTTATGCTATGAAGACGTAGAACAGCAGAGTAGAAACATAATAAGTAAGATACATGATTACACAGCACTTAGCGCTTCTCGCGTACATCCGATACTCACCACTGACGCTGGCTCACTCTTTAAGAAAAGTACAGATTACACAGCAGAGAGCTTGCGTATCATGCGTATGCGCTAGGGGAATCAACGGCGTTTGCCAACACATTCACTTTAATCCATCTTACTAGTTGGATTAAACTCAACTTACAAGTTTGGCTTAAACTCAAATTGCCAATTAGGCTTCATAATTTTTACTTGAGTAAAAGACGAAACACCTTCGCATTTATTAATTATTGTTAATTGAACGGGGATTGGTTTGTTCCCCTTGAAAAGTTAACTAATTTCCGATCAATGACAATAATTACTTAACTTATTGAATAATTTTCATTATTGATTAATTAATTATCAACTACAAAGTTTCCATTTCTATTTTTCAAGATTCAAATTCAAGTTTCTTCCTTTTTTAAAAGAAATTTTCGGGATTCAATTTTCAATTTTCTAAATTACTTCATTCAGATAGTTCTACTAACTTTATATTGGAAGATAATATACTCTTTATTACTTAGTTAATAAATTACATATTCATCGCAGACGCCCCCTTTCCCTCTCAAACAAGGAGGAGTTTCTAGCAACAAATTTTCACCATTTTGCTTCCAACTTCGACGAGGTAACGTCCAACTTCATTCTTGCAATTTTGAAATACTTTTCCTACAAAGTAGAAGCATTGAGAATGGCTTAGTCGATTTCCCTTTTTATTTTACAATCCGATACCTGCCTGTCTTTTTCCTTTCTATAGTAGTTTACTACTTCAAATAATTTAGGCTAATCTTAAGAATTTTGACGATGAGTTTTTAATTTTGTTTTGCATCGTAGTTCGGATTCATCTTTTGACTTTTTCTAGTCGTTTACTTCCTCTATGGGTTTAGCTTAATCTTAGGAATATAGGGGAAAAAGTTTTGAACCTTCGTTCCATCTGAGTTTCTACAATCCCCCTTTTTTAGTAGGTTGCTTCCAAGCATGATTTGGCTCAACAACGCAGTTTTGTTTACGACTTTAATTTTTCGACCTCTTCATTCGCTTAATAAAGAAGCATCGTTACTGCTTCTTCTACAATTCGATGAATTTCTCCGAACCGACTCCAACTAATTAAATCGATTTATAGGTCTCCAGTTTCTTTCTCTCGTATTAGAAATATTTTTACATAGCACGAATTAAAGCTAATCTTTCACACATACGAACTCCTTTTTTTTACGTTTTACATATCGACCTTTCATGAAAGTGTTCACGAATTTTAATAACGTCATATAAATAATTGTAAATCTTTCTTACAATTTTGGTAGCGTAGTTTTTTCTCTATTCACATTAGTTTTCATTGTTTATATATCATTGCGTATTATGCTTTACTGATTTTTAATTTACCAAGCTTTTGTCGTTTAAGTTTCTTTTGAGAGTTGCGAATGTGAGTAGGGAAGAGAGCTGAGACATTTGAGAGAATGCGTTCCAAATGGAGAAAATATTGAAATTGTTTCGCGCTTTATCTCAAATGTCTCAGAGGAAAGAAGCTCAATGATCAACTAGGTACAAGGCTTCAAATCACTTTTCCCTTGTTAAGTTCCCCTGATGAGTTGAAGCGTTGAACTCGGGAGATCATTGTTTACTATTAAAGTGTTTCGCCTTTGTTTTATTCATGACTTACATTAGGCAAATGTTTACTAGTACTATCTTAGGGCGAGACCTTTCTCGAGATTCTAAATGATTAGAACCTTCACTAGTAATTTTCCGTAAACTAGCCATCTTAACTACCTCATCTCCTTTAAAATAACTTCCTCACTTGTAATTTCCCGTAAACGAGCCATCTTAACTACCTCATCTCCTTTAATATATATATATATAGCATCTCTGTACACAAAATTTCAACGTTCTAAGGCTACTCATTTTGAATGAGATCATATATATACATATCATATAAATACTCATGAGATACGTATATGCGTACGTACGTACAGACATCACGAAAAAAAAATCTCTTCTGAATCTATTTTAAACTCGGTTTACAAGTCATTTTGGAAAAAAAGTGTCCTTTATTCTGTCTGTACGTAGAGATGTCACGCAAAAACATCGTTCAAATGGATTCGAGATTATCATAATAGATATTCTCGTTCTAATATGATACCCGAAATTTTTCGTGATTATAGTACTGCCTTTACATCGTACAAGGAAGCAAGAAAAACACTGCCTGTAAATAACCGCAGTCTGTATATTCGTGACATGATTTTGCACGGAAGTAATGGAAAAAATAACTAAAAAACTGTTTATTTGAATTCCTCAGCAAAGTTTGCTTTAAACTTATGTTATTTCGACATTTTTCTTAAATCATGATTGATTCAAGAGAGCATGTAAGATTATAAATTCGTAAATTACTATTAATACGAAATTTGCTTGTGAAATTACATTTAATATGTAATTTAAGTACAAAGGAAATATTTGCTGAAATAGATAATTTAAAAATAATAAATAAATAATTTAAAGCATTTGATAGTTTTTAATAGTTTGATAATAATAAATAATAAATAGATAATTTGAAGCATTTTAGTTAAATAGATAATTTAAAGCGTTTGATAGTTTTTAATGTAATAAAATATTATACGAAGCATCACTGAATTAAAAACATATCTGTAATGTTAGCACAAATATTAAAATAATCAAATACCGAACAACGAACACGCAGATTCTACTTCATCATGAGCAGCTACTAATCTGCGGTTTGCTATAATAATAATTTGATCTGCCGGGTATAATGAGTATGACAAAAAATTAATTCTACGGATGTAATAAGAAAGAGGATATAAAATGTCAATTTCCTTTCTAAGCAATTTATTATATATAAGATTTCTAAATACTTTTTCCAAAAGAAAGCTAGTTTAAGATTTTTAATGAAGATATTCAGTATATAAAGAAGATACAACAAGCAATTTCATAAAAAAATTAGTTTTAATAAAAAACACAGTGGAGTAATAACTATTATGATATGGAGACACATATCTCTCGCTAAAACCATAATCTTACGTTATCATACGGATAATGTTTTTATGCGAACATTCTAATATTTTGGAATAAATTTTTGTATCATAAATATATAAAATTATCGGGTAAAATAAATCCATATTCTACTAAGATATTGATTTTTAAACAAATTACGAAGAATGTGTAATGAAACACCTAAAATGTTCTGTTAAATGTTAAACTTAAAATATTAACTTATCTTGAATGTTCTTTCTTTTCTTCTAGAACAGCATATGTAAACAAAGTTTGAAAATGGGCCCAGTACATTTCCCCAGATTTAAACTCTGCTGAATATACGTGGCAAGAAATGTAATTTAAAATTTTTGACAAAATTTCTTAAAAACAATTATTGAAATAAGCGATGCGAGAAAAATGGCGCAGGAGGAGATCGAAAATAACAAAAAACTGTTATTGAATCCATGTCGTGAAGAACAATATGGATTTTAAATTGTATTAATAACTGAATAAAATATTATAAAAAATTTTCAAAAGTACTTTTTTTAAATTTTTTTTTTTAAATTTTTTTTTTTATTATTATTTTTTTTTATTCTTATTCTTATTTGGTAGAACAGTGCAAGTGCTTTGTGAATTGCTTTTGGGAAATAATTTTCTTGTCCAGAAGAGAATATATTAATTTTGAACTCGGCTAATTTTGAACTTTTATTCTTAAAAGAAAAAAAAAAAAAATTTTCGGGTAAAAAGAAGACAACGTAAAATAAAAAAATAAATATATATGCAGTTTTAGGCAAATTTTTGCCAATGCTCTTAGTTTTTTATCAAACTGTTTATTTTAGTTCTCTACCCCGAAGAAGAAAATCATAACGAGGAAGAGAATTCTATAATTTTTAGTCCAAAGGGGCTTTGTCCCTGAAGGACTATTGTTTTCGCTTTGGCATTTTGCGTTGATTCACTATAAATGTCAGATTCACTTTTCAAATTGTTGCCACCAAATATTATCGCCCTGTATTATATTTGAAAAAATTAAATAATGAAGAATCTGCGTAAATATATGCATGTTTCTCGCATTGTGATAAAACAACCGTACCTAGAGCCATCGAATTTTGAATGACGTAATCCTACGGCGAATATGGGCATATGGAAGCCCAAATTTGAAATTTGGAATTTGTTTGATTATCGATTTCATATTTCATAAAACTTTTTGATTAACAAACTCAAGGATTTCAAGGCGAGCAATGGCAGCTTTATACAGAAAAAACATTTTTATCGCCAGCGCGTGAGATTGTGTATCGGAAATTCTAAAGATATGCTCAATTTAAAATTATTTTGTGACATTGCTCTTGAATTAACTTTTATAGTTTAAGTGCGAAGAACAGGATATTTAATAAATAAAGGTAATACACAAAATGTTAAAAAAAAAGTCCTTTTGGACGTAATTTTAAAGTCTGAAACCTTTCAGATTTTGTTTAGTTTTTTTTTAATGGATACTTTCGTACGCACATTAATAACTCTAGTCTTAAAAAAATAAGTGTAACTTCAATAAAATCGAATCTAACCTACTAGTAAACAATGCTGACTAATTTTTAGTCCAAAGGGATTTAGTCCCGAAGGACTATTACTTTCGTTTTGCGATTTTGCGTCGATTCACTCTGAATGCCCGTTTCACTTTTCAAATTGTTGCCACTAAATGTTATCGCTCTGCATTAAAGTTTAAAAAATGAAAAATCTGCATAAATGTATACATGTTTCTCGCATTGTGATAAAACCTAGAGCCATCGAATTTTGAATGACGTAATCCTACTGCGAATATGGGCATCTGGAAGCCCTAATTTTGAATTTGAAATTTGCTTTATTATCGATTTTATGTTTTGTAACATTTCAACGAATTTCTGATTAACAAACTAAATGATTTCAAAGCGAGCAATGGCAACACTGTACGGAAAAAAAAAAAACATTTTTATCTCCAGCGCACGAGACTTACGGAAATTCTAAAGATATGTTCATTTTAAAATGATTTTGCGATATTGATTTTGAACTGAATTTTATGGTTTGAGTACGTAGTACATGATATTTAATAAAAAAAGGTAGCACACGAAACGTTAAAAAAACGCGCCTTTGGACGTAATTTAAAATCTGAAATCTTTCAGATTTTTTTTTTTTCTTTAATTTAACTGTTTTAAATTTCGGTGGCTTCCGCATCTATTTAGATACCTGAAGCTAGCTTACAGCAAATAATGTATAATAATAAGTACTTTTCCACTGGTGCGTGTTATTAAAAAAAACCTTTCGTCTCGAGAAACATATTAAATAAAGTGAATTATTATATAAACTTTCACAGTCCGCCAATTTAGATTTTTTATATATATCCTGGAAGGTCAGAACTTTGGCAGGTAAATAAACAGCTAAGTATTTAAAAGTGTAAGATTCTACTCACCAATTTAATAGATTCGATTATCCTAGTAGCAGTTAATTTTTATTTTGGCAATAAATCTTTTTTTAATATGCAGGTAAAACTTATTTTGGCCCTACGCCTTTTCATGAAATGCATGAACTTTCATCTATACATTTCAAATTTTTATGTTAGTTAAATTATTTAGTTAGGCATTTTTGGTAGAATTATAATTAAAAATGTTTTATTTCCCCTTGAAATGCAGCGCGTGACAAATTTTAAGAGAAAGCTATGCCGGAAATGTAAATATACAAGAGCAAGTGCATTTAACATTGAATAAAAGTTTACCTCGGCAGTTGAGATTTAATTTGAATAAATGTAATTGACTACTACGTTAGCTGTAACCGAAATTCTACTCTTTTAGTTTTCCAGAAATTTCTAGAATTGTCTCCCGTGGCCGATTTAGAAAGCTATAAAAGCCGGAGAAAAGCATCTCAGCTCAGTTGTTTTAGTGAGCTGTTGTCGTTTACTTAGCTGCTGTAATTTTGTTCATCGGATTAGCTTTCTCTCTCTGCGCTTTGAATTGCGTTCTATTTAACGTTTTAGTAGTTTAAAATATAGCTACTAATTATATTGCGTGATTCTGTGATATTGTACGAATATCTTTGTGAAAAAAATTCCAGCGTTTTGTTATATTTCTTGCGATAAGAATAAATTTTATTAACTTTTTATCGGACTTGGGCTTTCCATCTATTATGAACACGTACGCCACAATATAATATTTAATACCTCGTTACAGTTAACACGATTGAGAACTTTTGCTGAGAAGAGAACGAACTTCTTTACCAGGCTGATGGCGATTTTAGCTCTTGCACAAAATCTTTAAACCAGTATATATAGTTTTAGATATATATATATATATATATATAGTGGTTTTGCCAGATTTTCAGGTTTTCATCAATTAGGCGCATCAAGCAATAAATAGTGATCCCCCCATGTGTAGCATCAATGCAAGTCAGTTTCTTTTAGAAAGTCTTCCACGAAGGCATTCCTCAGGCACATGACCCTATACAGTCTCCCATAATTCACATGGTAAGGAACCCATTAGGAGAAAATATTTCTTTTTTTAAAGCTCTTCTCCAAATAAAGTATAACTGATTCTAGTAAAATCGCTGTAGCTTGAGATATTTCACTGCATGTTGCTCATGATCTTTTTCATTTTTATCTCGTCACAAATATCGCGCATTTTTAATCTATTAATAGTTTGGATTTTCCATTCTTAGTTCATCTTGTGCGTCTGACATTTCTTCAGAAAAGCAGGTAGCTCAGTGGAAGACTGCACTATGATCCACTGCCTGACTACTACAAATTTCATACAATGCACTGTAAAATTCTATTGGAGTTTTGATAGGTAAACGTTCAGTTTTGAAGAACGAGCTTTAATTTTCTGCAACTACACTGCCCTAGACATTTGCAGACTGTATTTTAAACATTTAACCCTTCGAAATATCGTATCCTAGAGACTTCAAGCTGGCGTATGTGTTTGACTCAAATCTTCAATTGCGAATAATACAAATGTATAGAACTTATATCTCCATTAAGTATTAAAATCTTTAATTTTTATATCATAAATATGTATAATAAATATACCATTCTTCTAGGTGTTACTATAAGACTTTTCATAAGGCAAGCGAAACGTATCTTACAAAAAGTAGAATTCTTCATTTGTCAAGTCTTATTAGCTTGTGTGTTATTTTTCATTAAATGAATCTACATGTATTGACATCACAATAACTGACGATTTATCTCTAATCCTGATGAACAGTATAAGGTATAGTTTTTAATTGGCAACTGGGGGGGATGAATAAAAATACTTGAATCATGAGTTTCCTCGGAAAGGAATCCGAAGCATGAAATACTTTTGAATTTTTTTAGTATCAAATCATCAAAGCTCTTGAATTCTACAAATTCGGAAAAGTGAAAAAAATACTAACTTCTACTTTGTATTAAAACTTTTTAAACAAAGCAAAATTTAAATTTCTTTAAATAAAAAACAGATATAAGAATATATTTTTTAAAAATATGCGAATGACATTTAGCCATTGGCGTACATGATTGAAGTCGTGAAGCTTCAAGTTAATTTTTTTAAACCCAGTTTGAATGGCATCTCAAATTTCATTTAACAGTTCAAAATTCAGCAAGCGTGGTTAAACTGTACAAGTGGTAGCACATCGCTACATTGCTTGTACAGTAGTAATCATCATTAGTCAAGTTACTACAAAGCGGAATGCACAGATTACTTGGAAATTCGAGCAGATTTCCTTAGATGCCATATTGAAACGCCCACTGAACTAGATGATTTTAATGATTCAGATGTCACTGAAATTTCAATGGCTCAATCGCGTTCTTTCTTTTTATTTCCTTGTACGAAATAAAGGAAATATTGTAATCGCGAAAAATATTATCGTATTTCAACGAAAATATCCATTTTGACCGATTAGACGATGTTTTTGCGTTGCATCTGTACGTACGAACAGAATAAAGGACTCTTTTTCGCCCAAAAAATTATAAAACTGATTTAAAAGGAATTCTGAAGAGATTTTTTCGTGGCGTCTGTGCATACGTACTTACGTATGTATGTATCTCGTATAACTCAAAAACGAGTAACCACAGAACATTGAAATTTTGTATACAGGACTGCTATAACATGTAGATGTGCACCTCCTATTTTGGTTGCAATAGGCCGCACCAAAAGTATACAAATATATGTATATACATATCCGTTCTGTTACTCGGCTCAGCGAGCTCAGTTTTTTTTTTTATTTTTATATATTGGTAAATTGTGCACTTTTTGCTTTAAAAATGATTAATTATGTTGTTCTTATCTTCCGGTTAAGGTTCTTATGCCTTTAGTAAATCTGCGTGCAAAATTTCTAGAATTATCAACAATTTAAAAATTGTTTGAGAACGGCTAAACTTAATCATTTTTCTCAGGGCGGCCATATTTACTGAATTAATTGAATGAGAATTACTGAATCGTCTGGGAAAAACTGCTTCTTTTTTTTCTTTTTTTGTTTGTTTAATTTCTTTTATACATCGTTTTGGATTTATTATAGTATTTGAATAGAACATGCGGCAAAGATTACATAATTCTTCAGATGATATACATAATTTTTGTACATTCTGAATTATAAAATGAATGAGATGTAACTCTCTTAGCGAGAGTGTCGTTATGGTAAACAAATATAGTGGATTTTTAAAGAGTGCATTTATTATATTGTGGTTTATGCACTATCAACGAAGTAGATTTAATTCAATCCAATAATTTTAAATGAAATGCAAAATGCATATAATTTAATATTCCGTACAAGGAAGTCATGTGGTGTACACATCAGATTTTTTTATTATTATAGTATATTGGTAATCTGTGCGTTTTTTGCTTTGAAAGTAATTAAATTATATAGTTCTTACGTGCCGGTTAAGGTTTTTAAGCCTTAGTTATTTTCCATGTAATTATCAACAATGTTATGGATGTTTAAGTTCCACTAAGCCTAACGACGCAGGCCATTTCTTTACATTTGAAACTTAGTAGCGTAGTGAATTCAGTCAGCTTCTTCACCAACTTCAGTGCCTTTTTCCCGAGTGAGGGACAAATTTTTGTGCACCGAAAAATCTGTCTTTTTGTCTAATTGTAATTAATTTAAACTCTAATTTTAATTGTAAAAATTGCTTTTTAACAATTTTAAACTCTATTTGTTAGGTTTTTCTTCATTTTACAATTTTTAATCAGATGTTTTGAATTTTTATGTACTTTTTCCTTGCTGCGATGTGAGAATTGAATTGATTGACTAAGAAATATATCTCTAATTCATGGAAATAAGTTTAAATGAAATGCAGCAAAAAATGCGCGTAAATTAATAGGTTGTACAAGGAAGTCATGTGGTGTCCACATCATTTTTTTTATTTTCTTGTATGAAGTAAAGGAAGCATTGTAATAAAAAAAAATTCCCTGTACCTTATTTCAACGAAAATATCCATTTTGACTTCCATCGAATGCAATTTAAAGATGTTTACGTGTCCTTACGTACGTAAGGACAGAATAAAGGGCACTTTTCCCCCAAACCATATATAAAACTGATTTAAAATGAATTCAGAAGAGATTTTTTTCCTTCTCGTCTGTACGTACGTATGTACGTATGCATGTATGTATCTCGCATAACTCAAAAACGACTAGCCTTAGAACGTTAACATTTTTTATATAGGACTGCTACAGCGCGTAGTTGTGCACCTCCCTTTTTCGTGGAAATCAGCTGCGCCAAAAGTATATAAATATATATGTACACATATAAACCTACTCTGTTACTCGGCTTCGTGAACTCAGTTTTTTTACTTTTATATGTTGGTAAATTGTACCTTTTTTGCTTTAAAAATGATTGAATTACGTTGTTCTTATCTTCCGGTTAAGGTTTTTATGCCTTTAATTAACCTGATGCAATAGTTGTACAATTATCACAATTTAAATGTTGTTTCAGTGTGACTAAGCCTTTTTTTTTTTACCATAGCAGCCATATTTGTTTACATTTGAATCTTAACAGAATAGTGGATATGTTGAAAATATAGAGAAACTAAGCTTCGCAACAGGAAAGATAGCGTCTTCTTTTATTATTGCGAATTAAAGCATGCTTAATCCATTCTGGAATTATCATTTAAGTTATTCAAGTATCCCATATATTGACTCAGCATAGCGTCCACAACAAAGCCTTCAGTGTCCTTTTACCGAGTGAGACCAAAAGTAAACTTTCAGTTTTGGGCACCGAAAAATCTGCCTTATTGCCGCTGGCCGAATTGCTTGTTTTTGCGTACAAACTCCAATTTTAATTGGGAAATTGGGAAATTAAAATTTTAAACACACAAAATTTTAATTGTGTGTTCTTTAAATTGTTTTAACTGTATTTATGTTTTATATTTTTCAACTTTTAGTAAAGATATTTAGAGGTTTTATGTATTTCTGGCTTGTCGCGAAATGAGAACCGAATTAATTGAATGAGAAATATATCTCTAATGAAATTCGAGGAAATAAGTTTAAATGAAATTCGAAATAAGTTTAAATGAAATTCATCAAAAAATGCGTATAATTTAATATTCAGTACAAGGAAGTCATGTGGTGTACATATCAGAATTTTTTATTGAAAGTTTCTATCAAGTGCTAGTTGAACTAATCTTTCGAACAGTTTTTCCAAGTCAAAACTTTCAACAATTTCTTAGGTTAGGATTTAAAAATTCGAATGATAATAAAGGACGCTAAAGATCCGAGTTTTCAAGCTTCAAACATTTTTTAAGATTCGTCGGATCTGAAAACTCATATATCAAATCCTTAACAGAATCAAAATGTAATTGATAATCCTTATTGCATCTGAAGATTTAAATCAGTTAATTAGGGCTAGTTTTGATCTCGGTATGTCGTTAACTGTATGGAAAAAACTAAATTATTTTTTGTGCAAAATCCTGAGTTGACAAGTTATTTTAAAACAATTTCCTTTCTTTAATAGCGTATGTACGAGCCAGTTTTTCTCAAAGCACTCCACGAAGGCATTCTTAAGCATCTTGTTTCTTCGTGTGGTTGGCAGTATTCAAATAAACAAAAAAGCAAACAAACCATTCTCAAAGTATCTTTGAATCAATGCCGAGGCGTGTGGCAGCGGTGATCTCCAACAATGGCGGCTACTCTGGCTACTGATTCTAGAAGGAACCACACTTCGCAGAAGTCTACAAATTTAATCATTTGATACTCGGTCAATATGTTATCTACTAAATAAATTTTGTTGTGATATCTCTTGTCTTTCTTGGTGTTGCAATTTGGGTGGCCGCAGTGTATATACCCATATGTATGCACAAAAGAGCAAAAAATTTTGTAATCTTTCTGAATCAGTCAGAGTGCGATAGCTTAACATAAAGAGAAAAGAATAATTAAAAGAATTCAAAAAATAAAACACGATTTCACATGTCTCGTGACATTTCGTCAGGAGGTTGTTGACAAAACATATTATAACCAAATATCCACTTTTTCCCATTGCGCACAGATACCCACGTTTTTCCACTGCGCATTATTTAATTCATGGATTTATATGAGTTTGTTTTATTTATTAAACATTTTAATATATATATATGTGTGTGCGTGCACATATATGTGATGCAAAATAAATTTTAAAATAAAGCGTTTAAAATTCCTCCCATATTCTATTTGAAATAAACATATGTAAAAAACAAATACCAGAAACACGGTGGCAAACTGCAAGAAAATGAGGGGAGAAACATAACAAAACCAAAAGTGAAATAAGAAATTTACATCTTCCACTGTATCGTCGTGCAATGAAGGAAGTAAATAAATCAACCCGTTTCTGAATCAATAAGGACACGAATTAAAGTTTAAATCTTAAAATAATCTCAGAAAAGCAATCAAAGTAATCTGTTCCTTTATCAGTCCAACCCCTGCAGGCCGAAACAAGCAGCACAAATAATTTCAAAATTATAGCATCGAAAAGCATAAACAAATTAAAAAACATAAAAATACTATTTTGAACAGATGGAATCTAAAAAATAAAATCTGCAGATATATATAATTCGACATATGCAAAAATATGTAATACATGTAAATTATGAAACCCCACAGGCCAGGTCAAACAATTTTTCTTAAATTTATAATATCAAAACCAAATACTAAAAGTAATTTTCAATTTAAGTAGACCGAGTCTAAAAAACATGTAAAACAGAAGCAATCCAACATATGGAAAATAAATAAATAAATAAATGAAAGTTTGATAAAGAAAATAAAAAGAAGAGTTAGTTCTTAAAATATGTAACATTAGAGCAACTAAGGCTTTCAAATAAAATATACTACTGCAAACAGAAGTTTAGAAATGAAAAAATGACGATCTCTTAACTAAGCCTAAAATGTTCTAAAAATGTACTTAAATGAACTAAGAATTTAAAACAACGAATTTAACTGATTAATATTATTGAAAATAATAAGAAGAAATCTCCATTATAAAGTTAAATATGGTCTATCAAAAAGTAAAAATTTGTGAAAGGAAAAAATATCGAAATACCTTGATTATAATACCCAAAAGAAATCGAAAATTAACCGCCACGAAATCGAGTGAAGAATCAGCTGGTTTCAATTCAATGAACAGAAAGTGTTGAAGAAGTTGAAGTGTTCAGTTCAACAACTGGAATAAGGTGTAGCATTTAACAAC
>KK116942.1:0-27747 GCA_000611955.2 Stegodyphus mimosarum
ATCAACACAACGCAATGCCTAATTTGTTTAGACTACTAGTATTTTACAACTTAGTATTTAACACCATTTTGGTATTACATGCACGTTGGCTTATCTGAGGGAAACGTATTTTATAATTAAAGGAAGTAAACATGTTAAATCAGTCTTAAAAATGTGCATGATTTGTAAAAGATTCAGTGCATCCTCTGGAAAACAAGGCATTGCTCCACTACCGAGGGATAGAATAATTGAATCCCCTCCCTTTCTGACCTGCGCTGTTGACTTCGCTGGTCCCATTTATATAAAAAAAACAGTTCAGAAAAGGCATACATCGTGTTATTCACTTGTGCTGTCACTAGAGCTATCCATCTCGAGGTAGCAAGTAATTTGAGTACTGAAACTTTTATATTAGCTCTTAAAAGATTCATTTCCAGAAGAGGACTATGTAAAACAATTTATAGTGACAATGCGAAAACCTTCTTAAAGGCCGATTGTTTTTTTAAAAGAAGCTTGGAGTCGAATCTCTCAACCTGCCATTCAGCAATATTTCAGAAAAAATAGTATCACGTGGAAATTTATTATTCCTAGAGCTAGTTGGTGGGGCGGATTTTGGGAACGCATGGTACTTTCTATAAAAACTCATTTGAAGAAAATTCTGAGTAGATCATACTTCACCTATGAAGAAATTCAAACCACGCTGACCGAAATTGAAGCTGCCATGAACAGTCGTCCTCTGACTTAAGTTTATGAAGATAACAGTGAACCTCTTTCGATTACCCCATCTCATTTTTTGATTGGTAAGCGTTTAAATTCCTTGCCAGATGTCAACTGTTCAATTGAACGTAAATCTAACAAAATTGTTCTCACGAAAATGTTGAGGTACAGGCAACAAGTCATTACTCATTTCTGGAAACGTTGGTGTAAAAAATATTTACTTGAACTTCGCTCTGCTAATTTACCCCCTCGCACTAACACTCCTTCTGTATTCAAAACTAATGGTGTAGTGTTGATTCAAGAAGACAAAATGCCAAAACACTTATGGAAATATGGAGTGATTAAGGAACTGTTTCTTGGTAGAGACGGTAAAGTGCGTTCTCGTGCTCTTCAGACGTCTTCTGGTATAATTAAAAGACCAATTCAGTTACTCTACAAACTAGAACTTGATCTTGGTTGACATATTATTATTTAGCAACGAACAATTCTCTTTTTGTATTTTTGTGAATATTTTTTATTATTGCTTTTAATTCAGTTTATTATTATAATTCGTAGACTTATTTAGTCGAGTAATTTAGTCTTCAAATGTTTTCTAAGAAAGTTAAGTACTTTGAATCTTACGTTGTAAGTATGTTTTTCTAATTTGTATTTGTTAATCTATTCTGAAATAATTAGATGCTGAACAATTGTCATTGTTCATCCGGGGGCAGTGTGTTGCAACCTCCTTGTGTTGCGCTGTGGCGCCGATTTATTCTCGCCAAGTATTTAATGTAACCCTATATATTTCATCTGTATGTACGTAGATGTAGATTCAAATTAGATTACATTAGAATGTGAAGCGAGGTTTCGCCGCTGTATCCGGATAGTTTCGATATGAACTGAGATTAAATTCTCAATAATAATAATGATGATTTTTTAAATGTGTTAATTAAACTACTTAGTTTTATGAAAGACTCTTTATTTTGATTCCGAGTACGATTGATGAAAGCTTACGTTATGCATCTTCATAGCTATAGCTAAAGAGGAATTTAAGTTTATGCTTGACAATGGAATAATTCGTCCATCAAACACCCTTTGCACCTTGTCAAGCCCTTTGCACCTTGTTACGAAAAAGGACGGTTCATATCGACCTTGCGGGGACTACCGTCGATTGAATGCGCAGAGGATTTTGATCGATACCCAGTTCCTCGGATTGAAGATTTTCATCATATTTAATATTTTTTCTAAAATTGATTTATTCAAAGCTTATTTTCAAATTCCAATTGCAGAAGAAGACAAATGTAAAACAGCTATCATCACTCCTTTCGGTTTGTACGAATTTAATGTAATGAGTTTCGGTTTAAAAATGCTTCTGCAACGTTCCAACGATTTATTCACGAAGTCTTTAAGAGGCTTGGAATTCGTTTTACCCTATTTAGATGATATACTCATTGCATCCAGTACCCATGAAGAACATGAAAATCACCTTAAATTAGTTTTCGAAAGACTAAATACATTTGGTTTAAGAATAAATATTTCAAAATCTGTGTTTGTTGTTCAACAAATCGAGTTTCTAGGCTACCTAATCACACCTCAAGGTTCCTGTCCTTTGCCAGAAAGAGTTCAGACTATTACCAACTACGCACGACCAGAAACAATTCATGAACTTCGAACTTTTCTTGGAATATTTAACTTTCATCGTCGTTACCTAAAAGATGCAGCGAAGAATCAAGCATTGTTACATGAGTATCTTAAGGGAGCTAAAAAATGGGACAAACGTAAAATCCAGCGGACTGAAGAAGCTGAAAAACAGTTTGAAAAGTGCAAGAATGACCTGTTGAACACGGCACTGTTCTCTTTTCCCAATTCTGAACTACCCCTGGCGTTGTTACAAATGCTTCAGATACGGTGATTGGCTCAATGTTACAACAATATGAGAAACTGTTAAGCATATATCTTTCAGCCAGATACTTCAAGCATTATCTAGAAGGAAAAGTATTTACAATTTATACAAGTCACAAACCCTTAATATTTGCCTTTGGTCAAAAACTTGACAAAGCAGCACCTAGACAAGCTCGCCAACTTCATTATATCTCCCAGTTTTCAACTGATGTTAAATATGTAAAAGGTAATAATAATATTGTAGCCGATACATTATCTAGAATTAATCAAATTTCATCGATAGATTATGATAAAATAGCTGAACAGACTGAGGATGAAGAACTGAAGAGTTTGCAAACCACCACTTTCTTGAATTTAAAGCAATGTTCTCTATCTGCGGGGAAATATTTGTGGTGTGAGACATCAATTAAAAATATTCGGCCGTATATTCCGCAGCCGTTCAGAAAACACGTCTTTTAGCAAATTCACGGTTTATCACATCCAGGAATAAAATCGACTATGAAGTTATCAAAATTCATTTGGCCTAACATTAAGAAAGATGTACAATTGTAGACGCGAACCTGCATTCCTTGCCAAAAAGCTAAAATCAGCCGGGGGACCAAAACAAAATTAAGTGAGTTTGAAGTATTATCAGGCAGATTTTCTGTAATCCATATCGATCTCATAGGACTACTTCCCCCATCTAAAGGGAATATTTACTGTCTTACTTGCACAGATAGATTTTCGAATTGGATAGAAGCAATTCCTTTAGATAATATTTCAGCTGAGAATGTCGCAAGAGCCTTTTATAGCAACTGGATTGCGTGTTTTGGAACGCCAATCAAACTCATTAGTGATCGTGGATCCCAATTTAAATGTGATACATTGCGAGCATTGTCCAAAATCTGTGGCATCAATTTACAACACACTACTGCCTACCATTCCTCGTGTAATGGCAAAGTTGAGCGCCTTCACAGAACATTAAAAACATCATTCAAAGCTCACAACAACATATCTTGGACTGACACATTATCAACAGTACTTTTGGGTTTGCGTACGGCTATTCAAGAAGATACAAATCATTCTATTGCGCAAGTAGTTTATGGCCAGAGTCTGAGACTTCCTGGAGAGTTTTTCAGCAAAACAAGTATCCAGACAGCATCTGAGACTTTTCCTAATAACCACCAGAAACAGATGGAAGTTGCTGGCCCCAGACAAATTCTTAAAAATTCATCTGAGCGGATATTTGTACATAAGGACTTAAAAAATTGTTCTCATGTGTTTCAGCGAATAGATCGGGTCAAGAAACCTTTGGAACCTCCTTATGAAGGACCATCTCCTGTTATTGATCGCAAGGACAAATATTTTATTGTTAGCATAAAAGGAAAAGATGTTAATGTATCACCGGATTGCTTGAAAGCAGCCTACATTTTAGCTCCGGAAAATTCTCAGCTAACAAAACCTGACAACAACAAATTGCAGAGACCGGACACAAATTCAGATGTGAATACAAAACATTCTCGCACAGGCAGAATTATACGTTTACCTGTTAGATTCAAGGACTGAATCTAAATTCTTCTGAAAATAATGATCACAACGGAACTGCTGGTTACTACCTATTTCTCCACCTTCGTAACGTAACTTATTTACTGGTGGGGGAGTAGTGTAATGGCTCAATTATTTCATGAGAAATAATTATTTTTTATTTCAAGTATTTTACATTTTTTCATGTGTTTCATTATTTCATAAAATTAACTTTAGCAATTTGTTAATATTCATATTTATATTTCTTTTATGCTGAATAGCAACAAGAAGTCGACATTTATATTTTTACTTCATTATGCTGAATGGCAACGAGTTTTAATTCAGGATTACTTTGGTTTTGGTTTCCCGAACGTTGTTATTCTAGCAGCGTCTCATTTTGATAGCTGAAAAATAAAAAGCAGTAAACTTAGCTGTTTGTTTCTAAGTTTTGCTGTTCCTAATCATAATTTAGTTTGCACATTAGTAGCCAAGGCCACAATCCGTCCATCGTCCGTCACCGCATACCAACTAGATTTTAGAAAACCTTTAAGAACGTTAACTTCTTAGTTTTCAATTTCTAAGTTCTAAAAGCAAAGAAAAAGGTTTCACTTACCTTTCTTCCTTCTAAAAATCGTGCTCGGGTGAGCTTGCATAAAGATAATTTCGAAGTTCTAGGAAATCTACATCTCAAGAAAGAAAAAACTTTTAATTTCGAATATTTCAACGTTAAGATATACAGAAGCACACTAAATCGAAATAGACATCTCCTATCTCGTCTGTTCAACTGTCTTTTCATTCTCGTTGCCAAAAGATTAATAACAAAAAATTAAAGTCATAACATTTCATCGCACGCCATCTAGTGAAAACAGAATCGTCTGTTTATTAATTTGTTTTATAGTTTTTCTTTACAGGCCGTTTTCGACACAGATTGCAGATGTCAATCAAAGTGAATTCACTTACTGATTGGAGAAACACATATTCACCACATTCCACAGTAGTAAAAACTTTATTCTCATCTTACACATCATAGCTTGTATTTGGGAGAAATTTTATCCTGTCACAGTCTGCTAGAAAACTGGTATTACATAGTCAGGGAATCATGATTAGAAAGTGTTCGACTCTTCTCCTTTAATTTTCATGCCTATACCTCTCTGTTAAAATTTCCTTCCATAATATTATACTGTTTCAATCATTCTTTATATTTTCATTAGTGACACTTTAATTGCTTTGCCTTTTTTCATTGGTATGTTGGAAAAAGAATAGTCTCTGTTTTTAACCTCCTTAAAATTCATTCAGCTAGAGCTCGGCTGAGCTATATCTTAGTTTTGAGTTAATTTGTAATTACAAATCCCTCTTAAATCAGACAAGTATGATAATTTATTAATTTTTATCTATTTCTTAATATCTAATTTATTTTTGTTCTCCTTTCTTGACGGTCTTCCACAGGGCTCCAGCACTTCAGTTTTAGAATTAAACCTTGCTTCCAAGGGATAATAAAAATATATGAAATAGTTAGACATATGACTTTATATCTCACCTTGAATGCCATAGAAGGTACATATTTGGCGAGCCAAAAATTAGTTTTAACTGCATTACAAACTCTATCAATTGAGACACATTTTATTTCTTAAGTTTCACCTTATAACAGTAGTAAATCTAAATTTAGATTACTTTTTTTAGTTGAATATTGCTATAACCACTGTAATTTCATCAACAGCAAATAAAATGAAAATCATCAAAAAATATTTTAATGAAGTCTTAACGTATTACAAATAACTTCCCATGAAAAGATAAATCCAATCTACCGTGTTCAGCTTTCTATATCTAAAAATGTATGTCTATGAGCGAGAGAGCGGAAATCGGTTTTTAAATGAGCTTAGATGTGATTGAAGTTTCAAAGTTGGAGATTCGGATACATGCTGCCATCTAGTGGTGAATTTCGAAGAGAGAAAAACTATAAAAAGCCAAATTGGAAGGGTAAATCATGAAATTTCAGGGCCTGACCTTTGCGTTAACATTTTCCAGAAAAATTCCAGCTTTACAATTTTCAGAAAAATCTTTTGAGAAACATTCGTGACGATTGCACCAATAAATAGTTTCCCTTCCGAACATGTTCATTAACAATTTCTAGAAAAGAGTTGATTAAAAGTAGTAATATATCTAGCAAGTAACTAAACTGAAATTAAGAGCAGGGCTAAATATCAGACGGAACTCGGCATTGGTATATCTCAGTTTTCTTGAGCAAAATAGTAATTCTAACCAGAGCTTCATCTGAGGTGTGCGTTCGATACCAGGTGAACGTGTTGGTTGCATGGGCGGTTACGTGAATGTGTAACGTGGATACGAACCAGTTTCCCTTAGAAAGGCCTCCACGAAGACAGCCCTTGCGTGCTTTGCCATAGTGAAATAAACCAACCAAACCATGTAAGATGAGCTCCGCTACGCTGTATAACTGAATCGCAATCCAAGCAGATATGATAGGATTAATGCAGTACTTCTGGTACTTAGTAAAACTGATTTTGATACTAGCCACTGAATGTATAAATAAACTTCACTTTGACTCGTGAGAGCAAAATAGGCAGAAAAACTTGGGCTTCTGAGGAAAAATTCCCAATTTCGAAATGGTATGTATTGAAACAAGAATATTTATGGAGACATCTATCTAAAGAATTTCTCATTTCGTCTTTAATTTAGTCACTTTTAATTATCTTTTAAAAATTCATTTTTTTTCAGAATATATCAGCATAATGCAATTATTTTTAATTTGTATATTTTTAATTATCTTTTTACATTTTGTTTAGTTATTCTTAGTTTTTGTTTAGTATTTTATTTTTATTTACCTACTTCTCTTCCCCGTATCTGACGTCCTTCCTTAGGTCTCCGGCTTTTCTAATTTTAGAAATTAAGTCCTGATTATAGGTGTTATTAAACGGATACATTCATAAACTGGTCATATTCTTAATAATGTGATCATGCCATTGTATAAAATGATTTGAATTATTTCCAATTAATTTTTTGTAAGGTTTTTCATATGTAATAATATATTTTCCTTTTTAAAGTGAAATCTACACTCGTGTAACACATCTTTATATTGAGGAAAAGAGGCTTCTCTGCAGATATTAAAATTATTTAAACTGAAAAATAATCCAACAGTTATAGAAGATTTTAGAAAATCGGGGAAAAATAAACCTGAGATTCTCGGACGTGTCTGATGTTTGCGAAATCCCACGGAGTTCCACTCAGTGATAAAAGAGAAGTCCATTGTAATTCTTAATTATCAGGAATGTATTGTAATTTTCGCGTTAAAAAATGGAATAATACAAGTCACTGTATTTCGAACCTGCTATAATCAAACAAACAACTGCATTAATATGAAAGAAAGAAAGAAAAAAATAGTTGAAAGTTAACGCCTTTGTAGTCTTAATATTGTTGTATGCGTACGGGTTCGTAATAGAGTGAATGCACACAGGTCCGATGATAGGTTGATAAAATTTATTTTATCAAAAGGAACACTTCAGAGTTCTGGAACTTTCCAAAGAAATACTCGTACAGGTTTTCACAGTATCACAGAGTACAGTTAGTAGTACCTTTCAGTACTAGTATTCATTTTCAAGTTGTTCCTTTTTTCAAATCGTTTAGATGCCGACATTTGAGTTGTCATCTTCATATCCACCGAGAAGAGCAAATAAATGCTGCATACCTTCGCTGAGAATAAAAGATAACTTCGAAAAAAGAATTCCAACTAGTGAGGGATAAAGTTTTGCTACCAACTGAGGTATCACTCCTTTTACGTACCTTTGAGTGACCCTGTTAATTTTTTTTCGAGTGCAAAAATTATATTTTTATTTTGCTATAATGGTATTAAATTATCTGAATTTTTTTATAAACACGTCACCAACAAAGTTTACTTTATGTGCCCAACATTGGTAGCACAAAATAAGGTTCTCGACAAGTATTCTATTTCGTATTGTTTCAATATATGAACTGTTGCTTTGAAATGCTTAGAAAAACTAGCAGCTTCTAAAAAATTTGCACTTGCCAAAAAACATAACTGCTCTCTCTCTCTCAGAATCTGTAGTTTTTTGTAAGACTTCCTTGCTTGTCAGATACTCCATCCACCATTGCAACAATTTCTGATTTCTACAGTATCATTCTCAGTCAGTTTTCAATGTATAATACTGTAAGTTTGCTTGGAATAGACATTAATTTTATTCTAGCTTATCTCAGAAATATGCACTAAAACAGAAAAATAGCCACCCTGATCGGCATCGTGTTTAGCGTTATTGGCTACCGTATCGTTGGACTGGGGCTGCATTTCCGGAGAAGGCTTCGGTGATTGTATAGTGTCTGTACAGCATGAGAAACTTAAAATGGCAGCGAACTGGAAGTCCACTCGTTTGATGGTAGGAGAAGAAGAGAAGGAGATCCTTTGACTCGTCTCTTGGGGCGCTTTCCATCAAAATTGGGATGGACCTTTTCTTCGCTCCCTGGGCAACATTCTCGGTGATGAGATGGCTAAAAGGCTACTGAATATTGTCCATTTCCGTCAAATGCATTAAGTTCAACCATTTGAAACAGCATCTTAAAGTATTTAAATACTAAACATTTTGCCAAGCTTTTGAAATTCCATCCTCACCAGCTTTCACAGAGAAGCCTCTCTGTGCCTTTTAAAATGCTAAAGGAAAGGATGCTGTTTTGTAAACTGATATGAAGGTCAGATCGCAAAAAGTTCACACAACTATGACTAACTGCGCCTCACAGATCTGCATCAATTAGAGAAAATAATATAATAGCTATCGGGACGTCTTTTGGTGATTCATTTTTAGTCATTTTCCACCTTTTATTTGTTTATTTATTTAGCTTATTTTGATTTTCATTAATTCATATGAATTCAGTAAAGTTAAGTGATTCCCTTTAAAATCTAAGGAAATGGAGAAAACGCAGACTGTCTGCCCCAAAATTAAGTATCAATTTTGATTCTAGCTTCCCGGTACTCTGAGGGAAAAGCTCTGAATAAAATTTCGTCAGATGTATAAGCAAACTGATGAAATTCTACTTTCGTGTGTGGTAAATGCGTATGGATAACTTAATGAACAGTAACTAGATCGTTCACGCCTTACACAGTTTATCAGGTTAGGTTGAATTAGTACTATTATAGTAATCAAATTCGATGAAACAACCTTGTATTTGGCGTACATTTACTAAAAACACTCAATCGGTTTCGAGGGCAGCTACAGGTCCCTCCTCATCAGGAGAAGAAAATATCTAGAAAGCATTTCTAGATATTTTCTAGATATTTTGTTCTTCTGATGAGGAGGGACCTGTAGCTGCCCTCGAAATTGATTAAGTGTTTTTAGTAAATGTACGCCAAATACAAGGTTGTTTCAACGAATTTGATTGTCACATTGGCGTGTTTCTCTTCTATTGCAACTATTATAGTAGTTTGTAACTAACTGCATGCCAAAAGATCATCAATCCTCGTTCACTTAATGATTACTTAGGCTTCGTAGAGCTCACCAAAAGTCATTAGACAGCTTGAACATTCATTGAGAATAAGCAAGTTCTCGCCAAAAGATGCAGTTTGCACCAAAATTCATGTCATAAATTATATAAACTGAAAGACATGACAGACGTTACATGTAGCAAATGAAATTAACTTTAAAAAGCTGTTCACCTTCAAAACTTCAATTTTATATGAATGAAATTCAATTTATTCAACTCAGCTTATGTCCACGACTTTAATATGGGTTATTTTAAATTTACTTTGGTTGATAAGGCATTGCTGATAAAACTATTCATGAGAGGGAAATCAACTGTTTCAGTTTTGTGCACACAAACAGATCAAAACATTCCAAGGCCCAATAACTGTGATAATGCTAAGATTTTGCGTGCGATGTTTCGAGAAAATTGGGAGTTTCGCCGATCAAATTTACAGTGGTATACCCATCTTTGCTTTGCTTTCTGAACAATCTGTGAGGCAGTGCATGTAGAGACTGTTGCAGAGCAATCAATCAGCAGTGCTAACAGTACTCAAACAACTGCAAGAACTATGAGTCAACAAAAGTATTCAGTGTTGCGGATCCTGTATGATTGTTATATTGAAATTTAGGGCTTATTGTTATAAACCCTAAATTTCAGAATTAGGTAACTAGCATAATAACACTTGATAGGATACGAAGAAATGAGAAGTAGAAAAGCTGATAAGAAAACATAGGTACAGGTCCAATAGACCAAAGTTCTGTGGTAAGAGTTCAAATGTTCGAGACATGCAAGTTGCATGTCAAAGACATGCATAAAAACACACATGCACGGGGAGCTGTTGTAGGAGAAATAACATGATACAGAAAGAATGAGCACATGAGATAAATGGGATCAGAATAGGCAACCGAAAAGCAAATTAATATAGAAAGATAAATGTCAAATAATTACGTAAGTGACATAGTATCTAGATTAGATTATTAAGGATGGCCATACATCTCTTGATATTTCCTGAGAGCGGTAGTTGTAGTTATAAGTTGGGATAAGGCTACTGTTATTTTTCTGAGGCTTAAATGAAAGTTGTGAGCTCTGAAATGATGGTACGTAGTCAGACAATACCCAGTTCCTCGTGAATTTTATTATTTCTGATATTCCATGGGGAGCCAGATATTTGTCTCAAGATGTTGTTCTGTTCCATCTGTAAATGTTTGCGTTGGTGCGGCAGGAGTGTGCTCAAACTGGGCAGGCGTAATAAAGCATGGGACGCAAGATGGTTTTGTACATGAGTAATTTGTTGTCAATAGATGAAACGTTGTTCCGGCCAATTAAGGGGTGGAAATTTTTGTATAATATAGTGTATATGTGGTGACTATGGAAAATTACCGTCCAGGATCACCTCCAGATAAGTGACTCACTTAGCCCAGGTTTCATTCACGATAAGATTGCTAGTGATTTTCTTTTCTTGGTGAAGATAATTGCTGTGGATTTGCGTACATTTATTTCAATTTTCCAGCTCGCAAGTTAGGTCTGTAATGCATGGATATGATTTTGAAGTGCTTGTACTGCTGGTCGAAAAACGTATTTTGTGAGAGAATGAAACTACCATCAACATAAAGTGTTAGAGCTGTGTTGGATGTGTTCATGTATAAGTTGAATAGTGTAGGCCCCGGTAAGAAGCTCTTTGGCATGCTAGTAGGAATAGCAGGGCGGGATGAATATGTGCTTGAAATGCGAACAACAAAATCCATAAGAAAGAAGAATTGGGCACATACGCATCCGGAAAAAGCTGCTGATTATTTACAATGGATATTGGTCATCCTTTGGACAGATGGAGCACATTTTTTATTGCATGAAAACGTTAATTCGCATGTATGGGCAAAGAGAGTATACGGAGAAACCTCTACATTCGCAGGGGATTCTGTGTGATGTGGCTTCACGGCATCTGCTACCATTAAGTCATTCTTTATCTTTTGAAGAGCCACGGGCAACAACTGGCTAAAAAACACTGCCTGAAAATGTTATGCAAGAGCGTGATGCCGTGCTGAAGGGAACGAAATCTCATAGACTGTCATGTTCATTCTGATGCATGAAATTCTGATAAGTCAAAAGGTCGAAAAAATGCACGATTTTGCCCAAAATCAGAAATTACGTTAAAATCTCACATAAACTTCGTTTAAAATTTTTTTCTTGCTCTATACGATAGTGCAAACGGTATAATTATGAGATTTTTAATTTACTCGTTAAACGAGGATATGTGCAAAAAATCTTCCCATCATTAAATTCGAAACAAAATTTTAAATCAAATTTTGAAAACATGCTTCACCATATTGTATTGTCATCATAAAATATCTAGAAAGTTGACTAATTAATATTTTTTTACTTATCTCTAAAGAAAGGGGCAAACGAAATTGCAATTTTAAAGCGACAGAAGGCTTCTGTAGTAAGTTTACTTTCTTTGCAAACAATTTTCTCTAGCAAATGAGCGAGATTAAATAAATAAATAAAATAAGTGTTAGAGAAATATATACAAAAGCAAGTGTAACGGTGCGATGTATAATGCCACTGTCAACTTCGAAACTCCAAACGAGTTACGTGACGTTAACGGAAGGTTTTCCCCATCTGCTTATAAGACCGCAGCATATTTTTAAAATGTAGTAAATCACGGAATCAGTTATCTTTTATCATCCGTATTTCAAAAGAGGCTAAAATTTTGTTTCAATCAAAACTTTATAGAAGTTACAATTTTAGATATTGGAATTTTAAAATCATGAACATCAAACAGTCGAAAAAAATTGGAAACAATTTTTAAAAATTTTCCAAAAAATCAGAAATTATGTTACAAATTTCGTGCAAATTTATTTCAAAAGATTTTTTTCTGCGTTATCTGATGGTGAAAACAGTAAAATTCTGAGATTTTTAGCTTGTTCGTGAAACGAAGATATATGCGAAAAATCATTTCAATATTAAATTAAAAAAGTACAAATTCGAATTTTGAAAAAAAAATCGCTTCAGCCCATTGTATTGTCAACGACAAGCAGTGTGTGTACGAAATTTCAACTCAATAGCTATTCAGGAAGTAGTTTAAAAAATCATTCACAAACTTTCGCCGTAGCGATAAACACGGAGAGTGTAATAAACAAAAGCTTATAAAAAGAAAGAAACGAAAATCATAGTTAAAAGAATTAAAATAAAGAAATAAGCAAATCAAAATAAAAAAAAAATAAAAAATAAATTTTAAATGTTTAAAACTGTAAAAAATTAAAAAAATAAATAAGTGTAATCTACTTTTCATAGGTTAGAAATATATTTCTGAATTCAAATGCTTTGCATAAGGTAAATTAATGTAATTTTTTTTTTTAATCCTTGTTGTTCATTTTGCCATTTTTTGTTTGCAAATTATTTTACTCAGTGCATTTAGAATTAGGATAAGGTAAAAATATTTTGCAAACTAATGCCCAACATTAAATTATTTCGGTAAAATACTATATACTATTGTAAAATATGAAATTTCAAATATTTGTACTCGTTCTTCCTGTGTTAAAACATTTATCAAGCAAGCATATTGAAACTCTGGTTGAGATTACTATACTTTTTAAAATCTGCTGCTCTAAAATGTTTAACTTTTTAAAATAACTAGTATATTACATTTTTTTCAAATATTCTACTACAAATATTTCACACAAGAAGCTTTTTATTAAAATAAACCCCAAGTATTATTGTAAGCCCATCACTATACGCAGAAAATGTGCAAAATTACCACACAACTGACACGTCCTTCCAGAAACCCATCCCTAGCCGAAACTGCCCGTATTCAATGGCTTTATCTACTCACAAGCTACAGGTGAACGAAAGAAAGAGAATTTCATTATTTTTTCTTATCTTTCGGTACCCATGTAGAGCTGATGAAGAAAGAGAAGTAAGTGGGTAGTGAATGGGTAAAATGATAAAATTAAGGGAAGGGACTTAAAGTATATACTTTTTTTCCCTTGCATTTATCTTTGAAATGCTACCTTATATTTTTGAAAAGCCAGTTTTATCATTCAAAAAGAACGATTGAGATGTTTGTGTTAAGCATCATATTTTATATTAGTGTGACGCTAATTAAGATTCTGAATCAAGTCTAACTTACCTGAAATACTATTTTATTTTACTCTGCCTATGCTTTCCTGTATATTTATTAGAATACAAAGTGTGCGTAATCAGTACTTCTTTTTCTTCGGCTTTTATTATTTGAGTATTAACTCTTGTTAATTCTATTATGAAGAATCCGGTTAAGACAAAAAATTATCATGGTAGTAATTAAAATTCGTCGACAAATATTTCTCCTTCTTAATTTTTCTCAAATAAATGAAATTGCAGCTTAGGATGGTGATAAGAAAAGTATTAAATTTGTTGTTTCAAACGACCAGAAACTTTTTTGAATATCAGAAACAAAAGAATGTGTCCACTTCCATTGGAATTAGCACATACACACAAAAAAAACCGCACTTTGAGTGATTAACGTTTTGTTAGAAAAGAAGCGAATAAAAGACTCTAATAATCGCGATTAAAAGAACGCTGGTATGTAACAGACGACCGTTGTTAAAAAAGGCAAAGCGGAAAATATCATTCGTTTAAATCTCTCACACATTCAGCTAATTAGGCTCAACTTTAAGGTAATTAAATTAAAGGGTTGCTTATAATACTAATTTTAGTTAATTAGCATGTAAGCGAACATAGTGATGAAATGTTGATGAAATGTTCATTTTGGGGAGATTACGTTTATTAAAAGGAAGACAAAGCTTGATAATTTTAGATATTTTTTTTTTCCTTTAAACTTGCTTTTTTTTTAAGAATTAAAATAACGATCCTTAATTTGATTTAAGTTTCTAAAGAGATTAACAGAGTGTATTTCTTTTTTGGTGACTTTTGATTTTCTTTTTTTTGAAAGCCTTTCGAAAGGGCTGTTGTTTCCGAAGACACCTTCAGCACATACAGGCAAAAAGGGAATTAATCATCAATGTACGCAATGAATTATCTTTTGTAACCCATTGGTGGGTATTATTTATATCTAAATGGGAAGAGAAATATTTAGATTTCCTTGTGGTTCATATCTTCGCCTTTTCTGTTCGTATAATTTGAGATATTTGGAACTGCGATTTAATTCATATATATGAAAGATAAATGCATCTCATTATAGAATTGATTTTGAGTTTTTTAACTCATATATTAAACGCATGTACTAATCACACATATGTCTATACTGCAGAAATTTTTCTCAATCAAAATTGATTTGACCTTCTTAATTATGGACTGACATTGCAAAGATACCTGTTTACGCCACTTTTCAGGCATGAAACTGCGATTGAAATAAAGGATCTGGAAGTTTCTTTCTACCCTCCTTGATAGTTTCATTATGAGTAACTAGGTATATATAGAACTAATAAATAAACCATTTAGATTATCTCAGCGTATAAACTAAAATATGTTGGCTTCTCTTCTCAAAAATGAAAGGTTTATCGAATAGCGAATTTTAAGCTATACGCATATTGGAAAAATTTAAGTGTGCATAATATTTTGCTTGCCGTGTATTTTAGAAACACCGTATGTCTGTTTGTGTATTTGTCCCTTATACAGAGGATCATATAAAGCGTTCTTTTTTTTTCTTCCTATTCTTCTTAATTGTATAAGAACATTATTCTTGTTTCAGTGCAGTGTAAAATCGGAGGATCAGAATGTATATTTTCTTCATACTAATTATGCTCTTTTATTTAAAAGAAGGAAAACATGCTCTCCAGTCAGGTCATAAAATTTGTACGGTATAATGGAAAGTGTTGTTTCTGATGATACAATCTAAAGTTGGTTTAAGTAATTAAAGCACAGAAATTTAAGCTTAAAAAATAATTCCTACTCTGGATGTCCTTTCTTTGTAAACTAGGACCTCCTAAAAGAAACTGTCTCTAAAAACTACTTTCATGCAGTTTAGGAACTACTAATAAACAAACATAATATTCCAAAAAGTACAGTACATGGTCTTTCGGAGAATGCCAATACAAAATATTGATTTTTCATAAAAACCTACGGTAACATACTTGTAATTAATGAAAACAGTTTTATTATCATACATTCATTATTCCTACATTAAAAAAAGTTTAATCCCTACTTTGCCCCATAATCTTATCGTAATGTGAATGAACTTGTACTGTGGTTAACGTTAACTTTAAATGCAAATATTTTACTGTCATTAAAACCCGGAGAGAGGAGAAATTATTTTGGAGAATGAGTGTTTATTTATTTGTTCCATTTAGAATTATGCTAAAATGAATCATTCGAGAAATTGTTATAATTGATACTTCCGTCCGATAACCTTCCTTCAATCTAAATAACAAAAATATAACAGATAGATATATCAAATTTATTTTTTAGAGTTTTTCGCCTAGTTTCTAATAGCTTCTGCTACTAAGCTGAATACAGTTTTACATACGATTTGACTTCAGATTTCCTCTTAAAATTGCTACCCTCCCCGAATAGTTTACGCGTCATATGTTTTGCTATTGCTTTTTATACACATAACTTCCTTTGCCTCTGACAGGCTTCAGATAACTCGATCAGCTCTGACGTGTAAAACTGCGCAATGGAGATTCATTATTCTTTTCTCAAAGTGAAAGGACGTTGCAAAGTGTCTGACAATTGAGTTCCAGACAGTTATACTTCATAAATGCATTCCTGTAGAGTGGCAGACTGGTAGATAACGTAGATAAACAAATCAATAGATATGCAGTAGAATCAATCAAAGGAAAAATCAAGAGAAGTTGCTTTTAAGCATGAGAAAGTCTCATTTTCGCTTGAATGATTTAAGAAAGATAAATAATGCTCAGATTGGAAAATGTTATTTTTGTTTATCACTGCTGTGAAAAAACAAAAACCTGAATCAATGACTGTGATCAGCTTCGTAACTGCACGTATTGCATTTCTTGGTTTTATTAAATGCTGAGAACTGTCACGTTCATTTTGATATCTACATTAACTCCTTAGTGGCATTGAATTTTACTTAAATAATTTCTTCATATTTTGATGATAATTCTTTTTAAAATTTTATAGAGGTAGTAAAGCCATTGTACATTAATTGCCTTTTACAGCATTTTGTGTTTATTTCTTCCAATATTTATTTACTTTGAAATCCTTACGGACCTTAATCCCACGAATTGTTTCTATAAATATATAAGAAATAATAAAATATAAATCGAGTAAACAAATCTAGAATTCGTACTCTGCATACAAAAATTGTGTACCTTTAGTAATTTCAGGTTCATATGTGCCCAACGTTTTTATGTTAATTGAAATACAATGGTACCTAGGTGTACGTCTGCTTTGAAATATGTCCAACTTGGTATACGTCCTGTTTAGTCGAGTAACTTTTGTTCGGTATACGACTCGAGTTCAATGAGTGTCTTTTGAGACAATGCTACGACTGCCCATGAGCGTCAGTACTCTTGTTCCTACTAATTAGTAAACAGCCTGCACTATAACTCCGAATTTTCAAATGATTTCTTTTTCTCTGCTTAAATCTTTTGTAATTCATTAACAATGAGTTTTAAGAAAGTTAATGAGAAGTGTCAAGCAAAGAAGAAAACTATTAAGATCACAATGGAGGGGAAAAAAGAAACTATTGAAAAGTATGAAGGTAGCATGCATATCCGGGACTTAGCTATTGCATACCGTATGGCAAGTGCGATATTGTCTATGATTGTGAAAAACAAAGACGTTATTAAATCGGCTAAAGTTGCGAATGGGAGTGAAATAGATTACCAAATAAAGATCGGAGACGTTAGATCATATTGAAAAATTGATGGACAGTAGAAAATCATTTTTGTGCAGTATGATGTTCAGTGCTTCATTTACGTACAGTATATATTTTACCCACTGCATTTGTATTTTAGTATTAAACAGTCTTATAATAGCAACAATAGGATTTTTTTTATAAGAGCGGATTCATTATTTTCCCTTTATTTCCTATCAGAAAAAAAATCATGTGCTCTATGTCCAAGAATCTGGATGGATAAATGACGTATACTGAGGTACCACGCTATTCGTTACATATATATTTAGCATAAATTAGTACGAAGTATCAATTTAAGTAACGAGACTTTTCTATATTTGCTTTATGCGCAGTTTCTGAATAGCTATAAAATGCTAAAGTATATAGCTAGGTATAATGCATGTAGCGGTGTAAATTGATTTCTGTTTAAAGATATAAGTCATAAAACATTTATTTTCTTGCAGAAGTCAATATAAGTCAATGAAAAAAAGCATTGAATGGGATATTTGGAGGTGAAGAATTAGTGTTACCAAAATAACATTTTTTTCTATAAAAAGCAAAAAATATCTACTTGCATGAAAAAAAAAACTCGATACGTAATTGATTTCTCGGGCTTCGAGTTCCTGCAGAAAGAATTTACTCTTTGTATTAATATAATTCGAATAATATTGTTGACAGAAAAATATTCTGTTTGTTCTTTTCAGAATTTCTTCTATAGAGATACATTTTCTATCGAAATTGTCAGACATTTGTGGAAATATAATTAAATTGTTAAATCTTATTTCCAGTAATTAGAAAAAGAAAGAAATTGGGGTCATTTTTTGGCTACGTTATGGGTTTGTATATTTAAGATGAATTATTTTCACTCTCTCGTATATGCATTCCATGCATTCTATGTATAAAATTATACAGATAATTATATAATTCTTTATAGAATGGATAATTTTATATCCATTCTATGTAGATAATTATGTAATTTTTATAACAAGGTGATGCATTGGACAAAAACTGCTTTTTGTTAATGCTTTGAATAGAACATTAACGCATTTTAAAGTTATTTTAATCTCACAGCCTATTGAATAAAGCAAGCGAGTTATTTAAAGAATATATATTTACAGAAAAATTCTTCGAACATGTATATTTTTGTACTATTTCAAGTCATTTCGTCGGTTGCGAGTATGTTTACGAAACTGTTTTTACTGATGAGTATTTTTACAGACCAATTTTACGCTCTGTTATTGAGAAAGATAACGTCATCTGAAAAATTATTTTGAAATTTGATTGTAAAGTAAAACGATAAAAGGGTTAAATGTATTTTAAAATATAATTAAGAATTCAGTGCTGTATAAATAAGAAAAGCTGCGCAAATTACCAGAAAGTCTATCTGTACGTTAATAACCAAAATTTAGTTTGTAAAATTATAAATTATAATTTGACTTCGTCAGTAAAATTTTATATGTTGCCTCTTTTTCTGCGATACAAATCGAAAAGCAGCTCGCATTGGAACTTAACTGAGAAGTAAAGATTTGAAATTCAACCCACACTCGAATGTGCATCATATACATACTACTTAGATCTGCTTTAGTCAATTATATTAAATTTTTCTTCTGTATATATATGATTGATTGATAAATTTACAGTGCAGTGGATCAACGGCTTTCGAGAAAGGAATATTTTGTAAAATGCGAAACGTATAGAGAGATAAAAGTTTTGCCTAACTAGAATAACTGAAAATGAATCCTGATTTTAATGTCATGTTCTCATTGATCCTAAGTAGTGAAGTAAGATAAGCTGTTAATTATGAGACCATTCTTATGATTTCGTTAGTTTCAAGTTTTCCTATTCTGTTTATTATTATATCTTTATATTTGCATATCTCTAAAGAACTTCATTGCTTTTTCAGTCATTTGTATATAATTGTATTGTATTGTATTTGCAGAAAATTTTGGGTATAATTAATTCATTTATTGAATCCCGCATCTTATTTTTCTGTGGCAATTTATTGGCCTGATTAAGTAATATTTCAGTAAGCCTTGTTTCTTAGTTCTGAATGGAGAACCTTGGCAGGTGGTTATTAAGGCATTCCATTTCGTCAAAAAACCTTAATCGTACGAACAAGCATTTCGACTTACAGATTTCATTTGTCACGATTAGTTTAAACATGGCGAATTGGAACATTTAGAGCCTTAACCCATAATCAGAAGTCTGCTCTCGTTGTGATAATCTTGGTTCGTAGAACAAAATATCAAGAGGTCGTCATTTTAAAGAATTTTTATAGCAGTTAAGTGGCTTCGAGTTATGGTGCCATCAGAATAAATTAGGCATACTCAGTTTTTCCTTACCATTTTTAATAATTGTTTCATGCAGCTGTAAGTTAGAAGTAAAGTTATTTTTCTCTCTTTTATGCGGAGTAAAGACTCTATCAGATGAACAGAAAATTACTGTGGCTTCATATCCAAACAATCGTAAACTTCTCTATGAATTTGAATTATATTTACTCTCTCGTAAATGCATTCCGAAATGATACATTAAAATGCATACTTCTTTTCTCTTTAACAAAATAACTCTGTAGATTAGACAAAAGCCTTTCAAGGATATTTTAAAAGCTTCAAAAATTAATAAATGTTGTTTATATGGAGTTTATTAATAAATATATGCTCATTCATTTTTTAAAAAATCAACAGTTTAAGGGATTATTTACAATAAATAAGTAACATATTCAGTTACTGCAACATTTCCTTTTTAGAGTTTCACCTTCATTTAAAAAAAATTAATGAAAAGTTGTAAAGTCATTAGATTTTTTGAAGCAGGAAACGTGAAAAATGTGCAGTGTTCTCGCCGGGACTCGAATCCTGGCCATCCCGATTATGCGTCAAGTAAGTTTCCAATTACACCACGAAGGCATGCTGAAAGGAGGGAGAAAATACCATATAAATTATTACTATATACGTCTGCATGTTTCTATGTTGAACTGAAGTTGCTTGATTATGGTGATGTTTGCACAAAGCTGTCTGAAGAGATAGAAAATCATAGTAGAGATGTCAAATGAAATCCAGAGTGAACAGACTATAGAGACACTGGTGCCATCTATTGAAGTAAATATTTGTTAGCAAGCTGCTGAATCTGTTGCTCAACAAGTAATTACCGCATTTGCGAAATTAGGCTAGATTCGTTCTTCTTTTTCCGATGTTTTCATAAATATGCACAATAGATGTTTCATAAATATGCACAACCAAAAATAGTCAGAAGTGGCTTATGACGAAGATAAATTGTGGCAAGAGAGTGAAAACTCGTGATATGTTGCAGAAGTACAATGGTTGCTTTAGAAAAAATGAAGAATACATTTTTATTAATCCACTGACGGGCCAGGGTTTTCGTTAAGAAAGCAGAAATTTCCCAAAACTATTACGATAAAAAATATTTCGTTGAATTTAATGCAAAAATTCTCCTGGTATTTTATACCTGGATTTGTGTACTTTCAATGTATTGCTTTAATTTCTTTGACATATTTTAATATGCGCGTATATATACGTTCTTACAGATATTGAAAAAAATATTCTATTCCGTATATATGCTGACTTGCCTGTTAGAGGATTAAAGAAAATTATAAAAGTATGTTTATAAAGTTATTAGGTTTTGCCAAAGCAGGAAGCATGAAAAATGTGCAGTGCCCTGGCCGGGATTCGAACTTCGGACCTCCTGATTGTTAGCCGGACATGTTTCCAATTACATCATGAAGACACGCACTAAGGTGGAAAAAATAACTTTCAATGTCTCCTACTTAAAGAGGGAGGTGGGAACCTAATCGTCAAATCCTGGGAGAACAAATTATCATTTAACAGGAGAAGGAAAACGTGAAGCATCAGTGACGTGCTCGCCGGTATTCGAACTGCGAACTTTTCGATGCTAGCCGAATATGCTCCTGATTACACTGTGATTAAATTAGGTAAGGGAGGAGAAAATTCCTTATACGTTTGCTAAGCAGGTACTTTTGAAATGGAAAAAAAATGAAAAAAGAATGCAAACATGGCCACATATCTTCTGACTCAGTATCTCCAATTCATGGCAGCCCAAAATTATTTTTGAAAATTAAAAAAAAATAAAGGCGCACCATGCGAGAACGAATGCTTATGAAATACAGAAGCCCACATACGCTTAACGCTGTATTCTCACAGTTTGTTACATACTAATTACAAATACTTATGAGTGCTTCGAATCGTTGTTTTATTGTTTATGCTGTGGTTTGATGGAAGATCATTATTTTTAGTATTCTACATTACAACATCCACTGTGTTGCTGCCCGCCGAAAGCGGGCGCTGCTGTTATTCATAAAACGCTAAAAATAATTTATTTCTATTTTCAAATAAGAGACGTTTCTATGATTTTGTTTCAGCGATGTGGCAAGATGCGATTTTTTTTAAAAATTATTACTGTGTCCGAAATATGTAACATTCAGTTGAATTTGTATTTTGTATGCAACAAAGTAAAATATTTATGTTATTTATTGTATAGAGTTGGATTTCCATCCCCTGTACGAAGAGGTGAACATTCTGTATCTTTAAAATTTAGCATAATACTACGTGGGACACATATAGTAATTTTTTCGCTGTTCTGTCAGCTATTGAGAATCACGGAAAAACGTAGAATAGCTTATAAGTATGAAATAGAAGGAAACCATTGCAAATATTTTTACATAGTATACATCACACGTCTTTGTTACTTTACTTAAACTACCTAAATAATATGCTGTATAATGTACAGTTAATATGTATGTAATATTATAAACTAAAATGTGTAGTCTGTACTATGAAGTTAAGTAAAATAATTTAAAACGGTGGGTGAAACCACAGTTGTTAATTTACTTATAGGTACATCAGTGAACTTCTCCAAACAAGTAAAATCGGCTAAAAACTTTCCAGTCTTCTCGAGGCAATCGAAAATTTTTAATTTTAGAAAACTGAACCGTCTCTTGCTCTCGTATTAACACCAGCGATTTTTGCTGTTAGATTTAATGTATGAACGCTAAACATAGCGCGGAGTAGACAGAATTTAGAAAAATCACTAATCCATTAGTATTTATTCTGAGAGAGAAAGATTTATGATAATATTTTATCGCTATAATTCTTTCAACTCACATCATTCTTCCATTTCAGGGAAAGCTGGAAAGTTTGTTACTTAAAGTGATAATCAATCCTTGAATTTTACGAAGAATTTTTAATATTCAGTTTATTTATTAAAGTTAATTTATTTATTAAAAGGGAGAGTGAGTACACTCTGCTAACTATAGTAAACATTTGTCACTGAGAAACCTATTTTGACAAAATGTATTGTGGTTGAATCATAATTAATCACAAAATCTATTAATCTTGGAAGAAGTAACAAATTCTAAAAGCTGTTTGGATTGATCAGATTGTTAGAAAAATAACGGTTGCTTGAAAGTCTGAAAATATGTATTTCATAATTATGCTTCTTATAACACCCAGAAAGTGGGGTTTTCATTTCTTAATTTATTATTCAAAAACATTTTATCATATTAGGGGAATTTTTTTGACGGGTGCATTTCAAACGTCGCCATCAGAGCAATTCAGAATCAACAAACTAGTATTGCTGAAGTATCATTTTAAATAACATTGTAGTTATTAAAATTTTAATTTAGAAAATATATTTATATTGATGAATAATAGGTATTTATAAGATTAGTCGAATAGATATACATAAAGAATATTTAAATAACAGCAAAAGTTTAGCAACAAAATGTTATGAAATGTATATTTTAAATTATTCTGTGATTGAAACCTTCTGGTATCTCAATAAACCTGAAAAGGTTTCATGCAAGTGTGACAAAAACTGAAGAGAATGAAATTAAAAAAAAAGGCAAATCATAATTTCCAGTTCTTTATTATTATTATTATTATTATTATTATTATTATTATTATTATTATTATTATTTCTTTGACATTGTTTTCTTTCGCTTGAATATCATGTATTATAGTAAAATGTGTTGAAAAGGGAAATGACTTTTACCATCCAGCAGTTCTTGCATTCGTAAAACACAAAAACTATTTTTACCGTTAAATCTAGCACAAATACTTCATGTAAATTTGATATCAAATTTATTATTTCGCTATTTAACACAAAGATAGTGACTACAAAATTTTTAATCTTTTAAAATATAAAATGTTCTATAAGAAAAATAACAACTTTTAATAAAATTAATATTCCTACTTTGCATTTAGTAGATTCCATAGTATCTGGATTAAATGATGCTGAGAACGCTGTGACAATATCTTTGTAACTGAACAAGAATTTCAGTTGAAATCTTATCTCGAAAATTTTATTTTTAGCAACAAAATTATATTAAAAACCGCTTATGAAATTTTAATTTATCTCTGTACATTTAATTATTTTAACGAATAATAATTGATTATTAATTAATTGAATAATAATTATTAATTAAAGAACAATACAAATATTAATTTTTAATAGTAACAATTATTAATTAATCTGGTAATAATTAACTACTTAATTTTTAATTATTAATGATTCTAGTAGCCATTTATTTTATTTTATTTATTTAGTCTTGCTCCTCTTTCCTGATGATCTTGCATAGGGCTCCGGCACTTCTAATTTTAGAAACTAAACCCTGTGTGGCATAGTTTAAAAGTAGGATCTTAACCATAAGCCTTTTAGAGCCTGCACTTGTATTTGTATTTTGTATTCGTAAATTAATTATGAAATAGTGTAGCAATAGCATGATTCCCAAATGTTAAGAATCTGTTAAGAATTTTATATAAATATTTATCTCACTTTTCTACTTTTGTAATTAATTACATTCAAAGAACTTAATAATTACTAATGTTACTCTTGTACTTACTATTACTTGTATTTAGTGTTTAATTAAGCTTGTAATTTAAAGCATGCTGCACGATTCTGGGAGGTTCTGATTCAATGGTAATTGATAATTTATTTAGTAATCTGTCATCGTGCAAATTTCTCGTAAACTCATTTCTCATATTTATATGATTAAATTAGTTTATTCCTGCATCTAAATAAGTACTAATTTCCGAAAATGGCATATAAAAACAGATGCACAGAGATCATAAATAATCCACTAACGAGAGACAAAACTAACACTAAACGAGAGACAAAAATTATTTTAAAAGGCGTATCTTTTAGTACTTAATGAATATGCAAATTAGACAAAAACAACTAGAAATGCTGTAAACTAATAACAATCATGCGTTTGCAATGTTTACGATGCGCATTTTTAAAATCTGAATTGCAAATTAACACCTGGTAACAATTACGCATTCAAGCAAGTAAGAAAAAAAACCGAATATCTTATTATATGTATAAATGACGATGAAACTATACTATCTATAAGACAAATAACTGGGCTAATTGAATGAATTTTCAGTTAAAATAATTTTGAATGGAAACGAGCTTCATTTTCATGTGAAATGATCAGTTAATATCGCAAATTAATTATCGAATTATTCGAATGTGATTTTTATCGGTTTTATTTCTTTTTGTGTCTGAATAAAAGACGCACTTCTGTTAATTATTTCAAGATTTTTACGGATGATAACAATCATATTTTCAATTTGAATTCAATGGCGTACTCATTTAAGAGAAGAAAACATATCAACAACGTTTGCTGAAAAAGGACGCTTTCTTTGTTCCGAAAAGTTGGAGAATACTTTTCTTGTATAATGATTCATAATCACCAAATAAAAGGAATTCTTTCTTTTCTGCTTCCGAATAAAATTAAAAATTTAGTTTAGATTCAAGAGAAGTAATAAGTTCTTATCACTTCAACGATATTTTAATAGTCCATTACTTAACTTATTTCTTATTGTTATTCGTACAAAACCAAATTTCATTTTTTAGAATTGTAGTATAGCGAACTCTAAAAGTGACAGAAACTCGATTTGTGTTTTTTTACAAGGAAAGAAATGGACTTCTTTTGTAAGTTCCAAGAAATTCGCTTGCGAACTGGAACAATCGTAGAAACATAATAAGAATAAAAGCTTGAAACTCTTTAGGAAATTTATTTGAGTAATGGCATCTACACAAACAAGCAAAAACAGGAAATGATTTTTTGTTTATAATTAAAAAACATTATAAAGCATTTTTACTGAAATCTTAAAAGTGAAAATTTTATAAATAGAATAGGTAAAAATATTAGTTTTTAATATTATTGTATCTGTTAATTCAAATAATATTTCTGGAAAGAATACTCCACATTTCATGTAACATGCAGAAAAGGAAGTTGGAAAATGTTAGTACTAGGCAGAGTAATTCGTGCGGCGGAAGTGACGTCACAGAAAAGGGGCGTGGCCTCCGCCATCTTGGATTTTCCCGGAAGTGACGTAGACGTGTGGGATGACGTAATCGAGTTGAGTTTCGTTTTAATGGTGTGGCAACGATCCTACTTTTCAAAGCTTTTATTTGTGGCAACGACACTATTTTTTATGTTTATGGCAGCGGTATCTTGAACCACGTGATTGACATGATATCCGTTTTATTTTATCATTTTTAATTATTTAACACTTGATTAATTATTTTTAATTATTTAATCCGTCATTATTTTTAATTAGTTTTAATTGATTCCATTATATTATAATCCATTTTAATGAATTTAATATCATTTTCCCCGAATTTTAAAAATAACTCCACGGCCGGGATTCGAACTCGCTATCTCTGGGATAGGAGTCTGGCGCATAACCACACGGCAATCGTATTGTCTCTCCAAACTTGTTCTTTCACCTTGTCCACCCTCTTTGTCCATTTGACCTTGTACAGAGGAAACCGGCTTGATGTCATTAGGCTGAAGGATAGCGCATGAGCGAACCTCAACTTTCTAAGCCATTACTTTATTCTGTGCTGCTTTAAATATAAGATTTTCCCACAGTTTAAATTTTTTCTTTATTATTAGGATATTTTTCTTACTTCTTACTCTTAACTTCTTTCCCTTGTTCTAAACACTTATTGATGTTACATCTCCATTTCCGCCTGGAGGTCTTTATGGATAACATTTGCTGGAACTTTAAACAGTATTCTTCTGTGCACTTTAATTGAATATTCCATTTCTTACTTTTCATGCTACTAAATAGGAGATACTCAGAACTTTTCCTTCTAATCGATTTTACTAATTACTAATGACTGTACTAACTTTATGGAATACTACGCAAAACATTACGAATTCTCTTTTACACGTCTTACTTTTATTGAAAGAATTCACCAAACTGTGTCTGACAAATATAAATTTTACACTTTGCATTTCCACATTTTTCCTCAGATTAAACATTTATCCTGTTTTTAAAATATATTCATGTTGAATTTCTGATTCCTTTTCCCTAAAATCAAATACAGACTTACAGACTTTCTTTACTGTACAACTTTAAAAATTTTAACGCAATTTAGTATGATTTAACATAAGGACCACACTTTCAAAAAAACATCAATTAAACATTGGAGCCACACAATTCTGTGCACATATATAACGTTTTATTTACCATGAGCATCACACATATTAATTAAATAAAATACATTTCACAAAGTACGAAACGCATTTCTCTTTTAACCAGCTGTTTTCTTAAGAAAAAAGGATGAAGAAAAGATACAGTACAGGGAACCGTTTGCTGTTAGTGTTCCTCATTTCCCCACGCAATGATCAAAATATATATGTACTTTAAAATCAGTTAAAAAAGTATTCAGATGCAAGCATTCAAACAGGAATGCTTCACAAATTAGATAAAAGATGGGTATACGATGAACTTAGCGATAAATACAGAAAAACATACAATGACCAAGGGGGAAAAAATGCATTCGCGGAGAACTTTCTATGGTAAACTTTCTCTATTTTAGCATATGGGGTGCATTTTTTCGTTTTAGATTAAACAATTTAAGGTAATTCCTGTATAACTAGCGATTTTGTTAACACTAGTTGGTAGACTATTAACACTAGTAAATTATTAGAACAGTCCCAGACATATAGGAGAGGTATGCCATATTCGTAGAGAAAACTTTCTTCCAAGCCAAACCGTAATAGTGAAATATAAAATGGAATAAGAAAATGTCAGATTTCCAACAAAATTAGTATCTGAGTATGGAAAACATGAATAAGAAATGAATGTTTTTTCTGAAAATGTTCCGAACGTTATAAGTCAAGAATTAACTAGTTTCATAAACAGGGCATGAAAAATAATGAAGTATTTTCAGTTTTATTTTGTCTGTAGTATATTTACTTATACTAAAATCTTCCGTTTTGTTGGTTGTATTCTACATTTAGGCACAAGTTGGTTAATCAGAGTGATTTTTGTGTTTTAAAGCTTTAGATTCAGAAATATTACAACTTGAGAAATAATACATGTCAAAAGCAAAAAGATTAG
>KK116942.1:30610-49989 GCA_000611955.2 Stegodyphus mimosarum
CAAGAACTCAGTGTTAAAAAATAATGTCAATTTTAAATTTCTGTCTTAAAATGACTGTGTTAAATCTTTTAATTACTATGCTGGATCAGTATTTGGAACTTTACTCAATATTTCGTGTAATGTAGCATAACAACGTAGGAGTTTATATGCCAGGTATGATAAATTAAATTTCGTTCTCAAAAGGCTGTAACAGTTCAGTGCTAAATAAATAAATTATTATCAGTGTGAAATATGGGTATCTTTTAGGTAAGTTACAATGAGTACCTTAAGAGGCTATGAGACTCAGCGAAAAATAATGATCATATTTACTGGTTGAAACAAATATTCCAGGTTAAGAAATTTTTATATTCGAAGTTGGGAAAAAAGGCGACAAAGTTACATTTCCATGGCTGAATATTAATTCTATGTGTAAATATAGTTAAAAATGATACTATCTCGTGTATCTTGTTAAGAAAGTCAAAGCTGTGGTAAGTTCGAATACAGTAGCGTTTATGAGGTTCTGTGGTATATAGGTGACATCATGTTAAGAATTCAAGTGATGTTTTCACAATAAGAAAATCAAGGTTTAGAAAATGTTTAGTGGTTTTAGGAAGGATGTGCACAATAAAATCCAAGATATTTTTGTAAAGTGTTTAATAAACCTTAATATGGGTTAGTCATATAAAGGAATCCTTCTGCTGAATAAAAAGGAGTGTTCTGAGTATATTCATGTAAATGTCTGCAGAGTAAAATAATAAGAAATGAAATACTTTTGGTATGTAACTGAACTAAACTGGGTAGAAATGACCCATGTATTGATTTGAGCGAACTTTATGACATGAAAAATTTATTACTTCTTATAGGATTTCTTCAAAGTCAGTAGGTCTTCCAGTAAAGAAACTGTCTGTAACAGTACAGTGTCTGTACAGTAAAGAAAGTCTGTAAGTCTGTATTTATTTTTAGGGAAAAGGAATCAGAAATGCAACATGAATATATTTTAAAACCAGGATAAAAGTTTAATCTGAGGAAAAATGTGGAAATGCAAAGTGTAAAATTTACATTTGTCAGACACAGTTTGGTGAATCCTTTCAATAAAAGTAAGACGTGTAAAAGAGAATTCGTAATGTTTTGCGTAGTATTTCATAAAGTTAGTACAGTCATTAGTAATTAGTAAAATCGATTAGAAGGAAAAGTTCTGAGTATCTCCTATTTAGTAGCATGAAAAGTAAGAAATGGAATATTCAATTAAAGTGCACAGAAGAATACTGTTTAAAGTTCCAGCAAATGTTATCCATAAAGACCTCCAGGCGGAAATGGAGATGTAACATCAATAAGTGTTTAAAACAAGGGAAAGAAGTTAAGAGTAAGAAGTAAGAAAAATATCCTAATAATAAAGAAAAAATTTAAACTGTGGGAAAATCTTATATTTAAAGCAGCACAGAATAAAGTAATGGCTTAGAAAGTTGAGGTTCGCTCATGCGCTATCCTTCAGCCTAATGACATCAAGCCGGTTTCCTCTGTACAAGGTCAAATGGACAAAGAGGGTGGACAAGGTGAAAGAACAAGTTTGGAGAGACGATACGATTGTCGTGTGGTTAAAGCGCCAGACTCCCATCCCAGAGATAGCGAGTTCGAATCCCGGCCGTGGAGTTATTTTTAAAATTCGGGGAAAATGATATTAAATTCATTAAAATGGATTATAATATAATGGAATCAATTAAAACTAATTAAAAATAATGACGGATTAAATAATTAAAAATAATTAATCAAGTGTTAAATAATTAAAAATGATAAAATAAAACGGATATCATGTCAATCACGTGGTTCAAGATACCGCTGCCATAAACATAAAAAATAGTGTCGTTGCCACAAATAAAAGCTTTGAAAAGTAGGATCGTTGCCACACCATTAAAACGAAACTCAACTCGATTACGTCATCCCACACGTCTACGTCACTTCCGGGAAAATCCAAGATGGCGGAGGCCACGCCCCTTTTCTGTGACGTCACTTCCGCCGCACGAATTACTCTGCCTACTACTAATGTTTTTAGTTATCTTCTTGATATTGCATTCTTCTGCGGTTTCATATTCGATCAGTGAAATTGGTTCTGGAATATTTATTTATTTAACAAATAATTCACTTATTTAATAACAATAATTTTTATATATTACTTTCCAGGAACCTTTCTTATGATAGTGTCTAAACAGTAAACAACAAACTGAAAAATTACCATATTCGATGAAAGGAGCAATGGGCAGGCACAAAAACTGCATTCATGAAAGGTACGTGCACGCAGAAACTAGCATGCAAAAACAATTTTGTTTACAAGGTAACGTGTTATAAAAATAGATAAAATAAATAACAGAGACAAAAATGCTAATAGATATGAAAACGATCTATTATATGCAGAATCTGTATTTTTACAGTACGAATACTAGGGAGAAAATGGAACTAGTCAAACTTTACAAAATGACTAGGCAACATGATGTGAGTGACGCTAGGCGATGGCGGTTAATAGAGCACATCAGAACCAGCTAGTGAGGCTCCGAAGTAGACCAAACCCTAAATATCACTTGTCCTGTTATTTGCTGCGTATGAAACCGTTATCAAGTATTAGTGAAGGATCAGTGTCGCGAAGACCAATAAAATGGACATCTAAGGGTCTCAATATTCAGGACGCTAATTTATGTATTTAGAAGTAAACATCCTAGATCTATTTCTTACATCAGTTTACTTCTGAAATTTTAATGTGAACGGAGAGACCAATATCTTAGGAAATCTTTTAAATATTGCTTAACTGTATGCAAAACGACCTGTGGTTTACGTCCCACTGACAACTTTTCGTAGAGGGCCTCGTTTGAGCTGGCTCAAAATCATTTCATCTTCACTCCAAAACTATACAGTACTCTGCTTTTTATAGATGAGTCACAGTTTGATCTATAGACTGATATTCGATGTGAATAGTCAAGGGAACGCTTGGAACTCGTAACCATGCAGATAACATCCGGAAAATAAACATATATAAAACCAGTGCTTTGATGATTTAAGAGAGACGGGTAGATAACATTCTTGCTGAAAATATTCACTTATTTCTTATGAGTTCTGATACCTACTTAAAGCGAGGTTAAATGGCTCGCAATGTCGGTCAATTTTTAGAAACGAAACACTTCTTCGATTTGAATGCCATCGATTATGTATGAGACATAACTGAGGTGCACATAATTAGTGGCCGTTGCAAGTGACAATACATTTTAATAACAGAATTTAATAGCTTGGAGTGGGAATGACTTCCAACAACTGAGATGTCAGCAACTTAAAAGACTTTTGTTAGGGCGATACGTCGCTTCGCAGCTGAATGCTCCTGAGCCATATTCGGCGTTTTATTAAGCGATTGCACGAAGAAAAGGACGATAACTTAGTTCAACGCCTTTTTTAGAGAAAAATTAACAGGCTAGTCGTCATGTAAGTCCATTATTTACATTAGAGGAAAAGTCTTATAAGATCAAATTTTTGTATTTAATTTTTTATAATGAAATATTTTCTGAAAAATATCTGTGTAAGGACCGGGTGACCATATAAAAAGTCAGATTTTGTAATGTTTACAAAAGGTAAAGTCAGGAAATGCCCAAACATAAATATGTAGCCCAGTTAAGACATTTTTGTAATTGGAAGTATATGTTTATGATCAACAGCTGCCTTAATAAATGCTGCATAAGAATCTTTGTATACACGGTGTATATATACATACAGAAATGTATATGTCTATTATTATCCTTATTTAATGGACATATAAATATATATTAAATTTTATTTATGTATGAATGTGAAATCAGAGATATTTGAGGATATCAGATAATTTTATGTTTTATTTTCATATTGTAGGTTGAATTCTGTACAATTAGAACGGCGAAAAAATAAATGACTTCTTTTTCATTACACATCTACTAATTGTTTTGTGTACTTCAATAATATTCCCCTCGGAGTTGTATATTTTTGCAATCATGACAAATATGTGCATATACTTAACAATTAGGAAAGCATTTTTCTTACTTTAGCAAAACATACAAAAAAAGGTAAGCGTATTTATTTTAACCTTCTTTAATACAACTAAAAAACTCTTTTCTGTGATAATTTATGCTAAGGGAGTGCTTGTAACTCTATTCTTTCAAAACTTAGAAGAGAGGGAAGGAAAAAAGAGGAAGCAAACAAAGCAATAAAAAAGGTGTATAGCATATTCTAATCCTCTGTTCCTTAATAGACTTTGCTTAACTTTGGGCAAGATTAATCATCCGCTTTTTTTCACAGTGATTTATTGTACAATGCTTTCTCAGCACCTAATTAACTCCGAGAAGTGACGCTAATTCATCTCGTGGAAGCCAAGAATTCACCACTTTTGATTAATTCAAAGCCAGAATTTAGAAAATATTATGATGTTCCTTTCCAGTATGTTTAGAAATAATGCTGCTTTCATATCTCATTATTTTTAGTTTATAAATAAAGCAGGTAATACAGAATTACATGTTATTTCCTTTGTCATTTTGAATTTCCTTCCTCAGAAAGTACACTTTCTTTTGTAAATTGTAACAGTTATACTAAAAATTTTATCATTTTTTCTTTATCAGTATGGCATCGTTTAGACAGCTTTTCATTGTAACAAATATCAGACTTCAGTAAAGATCATCAGTAAGTTGAAAGTAAATTGCTAAATTTTTGTAGTACTTAATTTAAACATTGGAAACTTAGTGATTGAATTAATTTCAGATTGCATGCATGAAACTGTAGCCGTACTTTCAAGTAATGGAATAATGTACGATTTTTCAACTCATGCATAGCTGTAAATAAAAATGTTATGCTAATTAAAGGTACAATTCTAGCAAATAAATTTATTTAGCTTAATTTTCGAATAAGCTTTATCACTGCATATTTTGCTAGACGAAGTCAACAGGAAGCTTTCATTTATATAAGAAGGAATTATTTACTACATTTATAGCAGGTAAGTCTAACTGAGAGATGTTTATTACTGCACGCTTGTCATAAAGTCGTGTAAAAGTTTAATAAAATTAAAGAATAGAAGCCGATGTTTACAAAATTGAAATAATAACAAAGGTCAAGAGTAGTGGAAAGAATATGTAAAAGTTTTAACATTTTTGACGGATAAGATAAATGATATTGCAATATAACATATACCTTTATTTTAAAGATTATGTATCTGTAGAATACATTTTTATTTATTTTTAAAAAGATGTCTGTGCGTAAATATTATTTAGGAATTATTTCACAAACTTTAAGGCAAGTTTAAAACATTTAATAATTACTTGATGATGCATGATCTATATCTAAAGTTTACTCGTATGCAATATAAATTATAACCGCAATATAAAATGCATATAACAACTGTTATTGTTGTAAAAAGTCTTTACGATTATAGCTTCAAATAAAATTTAATTTCTAGGAGATTTTGATAAGAAAAGAAAAGTTAGAGGTAATTCCATTGTTACTTTTTCTAAACATAAAATATAATGCAGGTTGTTTAAAAGAATTTATATAAATCTCACAAGCAATTAATAAGAATACCTCCGAAATAAGATAGTTCTAGCATGCTACCCTAATTAATTATCTGTTTGATTAACTTAGCTTTCATAATGTAGTTCACTTTTTCACAGTAAGATTTATATTTATGAAATGAATGCATTAAAAACGCTTGTTAATTATGTTTTTAAGTTGGCAAATACTCTGCGTAGAAATTAGGAATCTTTTAAAACGTGGACTTTAAGTTTGATGTATTAATAAGAGCTTAACAAACATCAACAAACAAAAATCTATCAGTGTAAGTTCAAAACGAAAATAAGTTCTGGTTCAAAGACAAAAATAAACAAAGTGCAATCAAAGTATGCTTTAGTCACTTTTATGAGCCAATGGTTAGTTTAATCCTAGGAGACCAATTTTAGTTTAATCGTTATCAATGTGGAAATGTTTCCTTATCGAAAGGCTATTATTCGACAAAGATTTCATCAGCCCAGAGGTACAGCATAACAAAACACACTTGGCTGCTTATATTAAATTATGTGGAGAAAGACTGTGAGCTAATTAAACTAAAGCTAATTGAAACTAAAGCTTATAAGGTATTTCTCTCGCCATTTGTAGCATGCCTTCGTGGTGTAGTGGTCAGCAGTCTCGGTGTGTATTCGAGAAGTCCGTGGTTTGAGTCCCAGCGAGGGCATTGCTCATTTTTCATCTCTTTTGCTTTAAAAAAATATCTAATGTTTCTACAAGGTAATGAAACTAAAATGTTAGTAATAATTATTTCAAATATCTGAAAGAAATGATGCCGCGTTTAACTGTCATTTATCTCTTTCAAAAGTTTTTACCTCAAATCGGCAAGAAGACCTGATTATGAAATATGTTATTTGTAGTGAGTAAAAGTCAACCAGAAATTATTGTTATTGTAAGATATTGCTTTAGCATATTCGAATAAAATAATGGAAGGATCCATAAGTTTCTGGTACCTGGTCTACAGATTATTTACTTCTTTTTTACTTATTACACATAAAGTTTATTATAAGCCCATGATTTTAAAATAAAATATTAGTAAGACGTGAGTTACAGACATTCACACATTCATATAATGTTTTTGTAAACATTAATACTCTCAGGGAACTAAAAAAGTACATTTTTAAATCCGAAGAATTATATTCAAGGGCTTGTTTTAATATTACCTAACCTGTAGAAATAAAACATTCGCATCATTAGGTAAGTACAAAATACATTTCTGAAGCCGTACCTTTGTATTCGGAATGATAATTTGCGCTAAACAGGAAAAAGAGTTTAATACATTTCTTTCCCTTTGCTTTTTTGCTTATGTATCATCAGTTTCTAAAATCACAGAGGGTTGTAAATTTGACTTGCTTTAGTAATTTACATTTTAATTCCTTTCGTAATTTATGTACAGTAGAATCTCTGTTAAAAGGATCCTTATCCACCGAGCCGGCAATCATTTTAAAGAAATAATCGGAATAATACAATAACATTAGAATGGGAATTAGTAACAGTGAAAATTAGTAACATTTGCAAATCCTATTATTTTTAAGTGACTGATCTTTTGGCATTTCTCATTAATGAATGAGTTTTGAATTTTTGAATGATCTAATTAATGAATGAACTATCTTTTAATTCCTCTAAATGTAGTGGAACTTCAATTAATCCAGACTAACTGCAATTACAATGGATGCATATAATCAGAAAATTAGCAATACTTTTAAATAATATCTCGGATGTTAAACAATCGATCTTTACACACTTCCGCAATTAAGTAACGTTCTTCATATTTAAGTAAAGCAATTCATTTATTAATTTTATGTTTTATAAAATTGCTGCATCCTAAAAACACTGCTTTGTAGTTGTCAGAATCGCAAATCAAAAATTAAAAATAAAATTCCAATTAAAAAAAAACGATATGAAAAAATAAAACGTGATTCAGATTTTATATTAAATCCACATTCATATATTGTTATAGTCTCCTCATCCATTTTTAAGTTTTATTTAAAATTATAAAATTGCGATAAGTATTATGTGTACTGCATGCTTGAAAGTTTGCTGTTCATATCTAATTCGCAATTATTTATGCCAAAACCATCCTTGTTTGCTTCATCTTAGTGTTTACTGTTCTAAAATGAAGCCAGTCCAGTACATTTCTTGAAAATATATTCATAAATATATTAATTAAATTTTTAATCCTTTTAAATAGCATATGCTTACTGGGAGATTATTTTTCTAATGTTTCAGTCTTCTTCTAAAATATAATACTAGCATCAGACCACCTAAAAATAAAAAGGATTATAATAATGAAAATAATTCACTGAAGGAAAAAAACGACAGCTAAAGGTACTTTCTCTATGGTTCACTTTTCTACTTGAGAGAGACAAGTTATATTATGCATGTGTAAGCATCTGCCAAAATGATTTAGCTGATTATGCTTCATTATTGACGTCATGACTGTATCGGATAAAAGTAAAGATTACGTCTTTGAACAAACTGAAGATTCCAAACTGTAAATAAGAGAGCTTTTTAATATCGATAATTTTACCAATTTTTAATCATATGAATATAAACATATGATTTCACGGAATGTTTTAATGAGTTCATCCTATTAATTTCAAGAGTTCTATTAATTTGAAGAGTCATGTTTGTCCCTGAAATACTTAATAGCTGGTTCTCCTAGTTAATGAATTTATTAGCTAAATGAAGATTCATTCATGATCTCCCCTTTCTAGGTAAATAATTGCATGACCAATAATGATCTATCTCAGTACTAATCCATACTTGAAAAGTACATGAAAGATGAAATGTTCCGACGTCCATTAGGCTAATAATATATCACACTATATTTAATAATTGCAAAGTACACATACATTCGTTTGCTTGTATTTTAAGTGAGAATTGTAAAAAACTTCGTGATGTAATTTATGAATATAGTCCAAGTAAAACTAATAAAGTAAAAATGAGGATAATGTTCACCTCTTGGCCCATAATAATCTTTGAAATCTCCAAAAGGTTCGAGAAAACCCTAGTAACTACCTACAGTTTTTTTTAAAGCAGAAAACTGAAGAATTCAGCAATGCGGAAGCCGGGATTGGAAATCTGGGCCTCCTGATTATGCGTCGGTCGTGCTTCTAGTTTTGAACCGTGAAGGCAAGCGGAAAGGACGGAGAAAATATTTTATATACTCCTCCTTTTAAAGGGCGACTTGGGATGAGTATACCCAATCGCCAAATCCTAGTGGTGAGGAATTATTTTTCACCACCTTTTAATTCGTGCACCGCTTGTAGAGACCTTATTGTTTTCTTGAATTTTCCGAAACCAGGAAACTGAAGTATGTGCAATGCCCTCGCCGAGATTCAAACTCCGGACCTCCCGATTACGGGTCGGACGTGCTTCTAGATACACCACGAAGGCATGCGGAAAGGAGGAAGAATATGTCTTACAACTTTATTCGTTGGATTTCTATAACATATTTCTTAGTAGTTTCTATTCATTAATATTTAATTTGAATACGAATCGTTTCATTTAGCAATATAATTCATTGAATAATATTGGTACAATGCATTAGTTATTAAATGTAGTTCTGCATTTAGCAACATATTATGGAAGTCTACTTCTTATACTATTGCAGCTTATACTTCAGCATACCTTCTTTTTGCAGAAAGTGATACAAAGAGAAAGTGTTCACGCACCATAAATTTCAGAATCATGTAAGATAACCAGAATATGATAAAAGATAAATGTTATCATTATGTAGAGATTATTAGAGATTTTGGGCCAAAAAGCAGGAAATATCAACTGTACCCTCACCCTGACTGGAATCACGGATCTTCCAATGTTAGCTTGACATGCTGACCATTTACACCAGAAGAACACGCAAGGAGGATGCTGTGATAATTCGTTATAATTCTATTTTTCTGTAACCCAAATTCGTAGAAAATTTAATGAACAGAATGAAGCATTTTATTTGTTTTATTCTTTTCTCCATAAGTTCCAAGCTTTCGAAATCTTATTTCCTTATATTTTGCATTTCTACATGCCAAAGGTGAATGTTGTAGCTCTTGACAATGGCACAACAAATGATTGTAAGAGTGCAGTTTCTCTTCTTCCCTTACATTGCCTTATTGACATGGTGGTAGGGAGCGGGCTGCCATAACCTTCGTCTGGAGTTTAAATCCTGGAGGAATGTTTGAACCCGGTGTGGATGCTTTTAAATGTGTAGGCTCTTTGTGGCATGGGAGCTCTAAAATACTGTCGAATCAAAATTTCTCTGCATAATCTGGTTGTAGGGTAAGAAGGTAGAGCTTTGGAGCCTTCCGTCGGGACGTTCTCTATCAAAATTGTTACCTAGCTTCTCCTTTCTCGTGGCTGTAATTTAGTCGCTCCCTGTGGTGCACCCTGAGCAACTTTCTCCGTGTTAAGAAGGCTAAACGACTGATGGGTTCAGGTGCTCCTGACGAGTGTACTCACTAACTTTTACATTTATGTTTTCCTCAGTTGATGCATGTATTCAGTATAACGTTTTTATAAATATTCACTCCGCTTGTATGTTAATAATAATAAAAAGGTGTTTCTAAAGTCGCATCTATTTATAAATGATGTTCACATATGTTCACACACGGTTAAAGAATGACATTTTCCTTTGCACTTAGCAGATACTTTGGCACATTTAAATTTTTTTATCATTTTTATTTTGCGCCTGTATCTAGGATCTTTTGAATAACGACAAATTGTCCATTTTAATTACTTTAGTGGTTTTCATTTTAATGCTTTGCTTGGTTTATGTTCTTTAATTGCTTTAATGACAGAAGAACTCAGAAATTTTAGGCTGACTAGAAGCACAAACTATAGGGATAATGAAAAAAATCCGGATATTTTTTTTTCGGCAGGTCAATTAATTATATATTCACTGTAACGCAAGTAGGGGGGGGGAGTAGTTTTCTTTTTTTCTTGTTTTATTACGACAAAGAACAAAATGTTTTTATTTTCCGTTAAGCAAAATGAAAAATTATGTTTTTCCGACAGTAGTCAACAGTGAAATTATTTTTCGTATTCTTAAACACAAGTTCTTCGCTGGCCAAATGACTGATGGCGTTGAACATTGGCATTGCATCCTGGGTTCTAGTCTCATTGAACAGGCTGGCCGCATGGGGCTTTCGGGGCTTATTCTTTTATTCTGTTACGTGAATACGAGCCCGTTTCCTTTTAAATGTCCTCTACTAAGGCATCGTTTCTCTGGAGAGAGTAATTGCGTGATTAATTAAAATCAATCAATTAATCTAAGCGCACAACTTCAGTTCCTTTCAAGCGAAATAAAACAATGAAAATTATTTTAGAATTCCCAAAACTAAGCTCATATGAAACAAAAAAATTGCAGTTTTACATATTCCTGATAAATATGTTGTGATATATTATTAATATTCATCTAAATTAACTGCTCTTGAAATTATATACACCTGTGGTCTCAAACTCAAACTGCATGAGGTCCCAAATGCACTATCTGAAAATAGTGGACTGAATTGTGTTTTATTTTTTTGGTTAACAACATGAAAAGTTTTTAAAAATAAAAAAAAGTTTTAAATGAATTTTAAATTTCGTTCACTAAATTGTATCAAAACATACGCAAGCAAAATAATAATTCCAATTTGTGTTTAAATCTGAAGTTTGGTACCTGCGAGATATTTCTGTAGGTTACAAAATATATTGACAGCCAAACATTAAATTTTTTGCATGGATTTCAGATAATTTTAACAAGTTGAATTTATCATTAATTAACTTACTTTAATTTAAACTGAAAATAAACAAATTGAGAAAACTTCCTAAGTTTTAAGAAATTTTTCAACACCGTATTTGTAACAAATATATAACTGAAGTGTATTCGTGGGTCGCCAGTTTGAGACCAATGATGTGATCATATTTTAATTATTTATATTATTTCATTCAATTGGAAAATCGAAAACACATAAGCTTGGGAGGAAAAAGGATCCGAATGACTGAATTTCTGAATACGTAGTAGTAGTTATCTGGAAATGTACATTAAAGAGAAACAGGTGTAAGGTTTTAGTTAAACTAACCAAGTTTTATTTTAATTTAAATCTTTCTATCTCTTCTCTGTTTCAACTTCCCGTCAGAAGAAGCGCGCGTTTTCAGCTTATGCTAATTTTGAAGTACAGCCAAGTACTATTTAAACCAGAGGTAGAAACCTCTTAGTGTGAGAGAGCTTTAGTCTCAGATCACGGTCATTCTGCTCGACGTTCGTCTGACCAGCTAGCAGCTAAAATTATAAGCCATAGTGCTTACTACGTGATTGCATATTGAAATAAATTGAAGTGCGCTAGTATTAGTATTTCTTGCTACGCACCAGTTAGTTAGAGGCCAAACTCCGCGAATTGCTCTGTGAGCAAAGTCTAATTTAATTTCTATTTAGGTTTAGTTTAAATTTATTTGATTTGTTAAGTTAGGCCCAAGTGTGGTCTTTTACTTTCTGTATCCCTCCCGAGTTGGGAAGTGTGTAAATAATAGTGATTTAATAAAAGAGGATTTTAAATCCCTTTCAAGTGCAGTTATTCTCCAGCACAGTATCTACACCAGAACAAAGCTAATTTTTTCAGCTCACTGTTCCAGAGCAGGACTGTAGTTTAGAAGGAGTTACTTCAAAATGTTTGCAAAGAACATGCACAGAACACTCAGTCCTGACACAGGTTGCTTTCTCCTTTAAATTAATCCTGATCATAGCATTATTTTAAAGCGCTTCTTTCATTTAACTTTAAGAATTTATTAGTTTTTTACAAGGCTTTCTTTTCGATATTTTTTCTGTCATTTTGCTGAAATCTGAAACACTATCCCAATGTAATCCATTCTTGCTTACTAATTGTTTTTGAAACCCATTAAAGCTTGTTTGCGCTTACTTTTATGGAATTCAGAATTTAGTGGGAAAAGTTCAAATGCCTGTTAATCCCATTCTGACGTAGAAAGCATATTTATTTAATATTAACTCCTCTGCCTCGATCTCTCATTTATTTCATGCATGTCAAACTGCCAAATTTGGCATATCTGCTTTATTAATTTTATTGTTATTTATATTCAAAGAAACAGCACATAGAATTTCATTAGTTCTCTTTAATGCGCTTGCAGTGTTTTTGGTATTAACTGTTTAGATACATTCATTAAAATAAATATTGAGACAAATATATTAAGGACAAAGTATAAATCCTCATTAATATAATCAGCTTATGGCGTTTAAGTTATTGTTAATAAAGACGATCAAAGTAAGCGGCTTCTGTTTCATTTATTTTATTTAAGCACTTTAAGTACTAAACATTGCTAGAAAATAATGAGCATACTAGGAGAAGCTTCTACCAGAAAGATTTCAAAATATTTGAAAAAAGAGCAACCTTTACGCCTCAAAGGAATTAAGGAATTAATTCTCTTTAATTCTACCCTGCTGGCGATCATGTTTTTATTTTGTTACATTTGCTTCAAGAGAAAGTGTCATACGGAATTAAAAGGGTAATCAGCAAAGATGATACGTTTTAAATTTTAGGCAGGTAAAAATCCTACCTATGTATACTGCTCAGGAGATGACAGTTTAAAAAAGCACCGAACCTTGGCAAGTTTAAAGCTCTTTAAGCGCAGAACTGTCAGTTAAAGAGCTCATTGTTGAATTATTGACAGTTCGATGATTTAAAAGCAAAGAAAGTTAAATGCTTAAATTGTTATAGATAATTTAAAATAATTTAAATTAGTTTTGCATTACCACTGAATATCTCATATCTTTAAAAAGAAAAAAAAGAGTTTAATTAAATTAAAATTGGTGAACAAAAAGAATAAGATTCAAATTGAACCAAAAACAAAACAACATAATATAAAAATACAATATAATATAACAAATAGTTAAAACTTCTTTGGTCCTTTTCAAAGAGAAGCCGGAAAACTTTCAACAGAACCACTTTTATTATATTTTTATGTTATTTTATTATGCTGTTTTATTTTGTTTAACTTCTGATTTTTGTTATTCCTGTTCGTTAGTTTACCACCAATTTTAAATTAGGTATTATATTTTGATTTTTTAATTTCTCAGTACACTGTGCGACTTTAATGATTACTAACCTTGATTTTGAAACTTCTAAACTGTTGTTTATATATATATATATATCATTTCGAAGTGATGGGCCTTTAAAATTGCGGTTAATTAATTTTTATTGCGAAATGTATGCAAAAATGGAAGGGTAAGAGGCAAAGTTTTCGCGTAAAGATATGAAACTGATGTAACAACAATAAGCTACAACTTAAGCGTTTTAGGTAATGATGGAATCTCTCATTTAAAAACAAAATAAAACGTAGGCAACGACAGGTCACATTGGACAAATTTTGAGTAAACCAGAAGTCCAAGTGAAATCTTAAGCTGCACCGAGTGGCACTTGGAAACAAAGAAAATATGAAAGGAGATTCTCTCTAAAGGGAGTTATCTAATGTTTTTTAGAAGGAAATTTCGCTTCGAAACAATACCATTTCATCATTTTCAATTTATGCCGTCTTCTCTTCTTGTATAGGTACAGTAAAATAAAACTACGTTTTCGTCTATTTTACCTGTTCAATATTGTGTTCATCTTTATTTATATTTAGTGATTTCTTACATATTGGATTATGTAATTGCGCACAAAGAGTATTGGTGCAGAGTTTAAATAAACAATTTTCTGCATTCCAAGAAAGAATTAATTCATTTTGTATTTTAATTACAGGTTTCATGGAGAAAGCCGCTTAGATTTACGAGCATTTTGTTTGACGAACGACCTTCGAGGACGAATTAAACTCGTGAATTGAGGTTTCTCTCTCTCTATATATATATATATAATATGTTAAATGACAAAAATATTCAGGTTTTGGCATTTTTAAATTTAAAGAAATAAATTTCGAAAAAATTACGCAAACTAACTTTTTATACGTTCCTCCGGTCCCTATACTTACATTTAAGAAAATTATGTACTTTTTATAAAAAATAAAGTACAAAATATTTGACTGCCGTACCACAAAAAAATGAGCGAGGTATTTAATTTCACTATGTGGAATTTTTGACATCATGCTGAATTTGCATTGAGGGGCCGTTTAATAAATAAATTATAATAATTCGAGGTTGATGTTTACTCTTTAAATGCCATTCGATTTTTTTTTGTTATTTACTAGTGTCCTTAGTTTATAATTTTGATATACTTGATATGACGAATGAATTTTCAGACAAGTAATTCCTATGGTTTCAACGTCTAAAATATATTATTAATATTCTCTGAAGTTTTATTACGTTAGAATCATAATATAGCAGTTGTACGAAAAATTCATTAAACTACAAGTATTTTAAATTTTTAATAAATGCAAATATAATTATGAATTGGAGGGGTGCCAAAACTGAACCCTGCCAGTGCTTTATAGAACACAAATTTTCTACACGAGTCTGTGAATAAGATCTGTGTTTTGAAAGAAATTACATTGATCAATACTTTTCACAATAATGTGCATAAAAATGCTTTTCACTTAATCTCTTAAAACATCAGAAATCTTTTTCTAAACTAATATTTTATTTTTAGTTGCGTACCCATGCAAACATTCTAGCTTCAGCTTGTGCGCGGTCCTTAAATATAATACGCGACTTTTGATACCAAATATCTCGGTCAATTTTTGTCGTACAGGAGTCAAACTTTTTAATTTTTATTTTTTATACCGTATACAAAAGTTGCCTTAAGTAAGTACAGAGACGGTTGAAAGTATAAAAATTAGATTTCGTATTTCATACAAAATTATATATTTAGTTGAAAAATACGAAAACACGAATATTTTCGTTATTTAAAGCATTTTTGTGATTGGAGTTACCACCAACGGTAACGAAATAAAAGCCGTGTATAGATATTTATGGACATGGTGCATATGTGTTTTTATACGCGTACATATATATATTATTTTACTAAATCAAAGAAAGAGATGGAAAAACCATAAACAAATTAACCGCAATCTTAAATTCCCCTGAATTCGAAAGAGTGGTGAAGTTCTGCTGCATATAATCATTAAACAACAATGCATGCAATATTTGAATTTCTGCTTCCTTATTGAGTAGAGTAGGAATTGCTTTGAGCATAAATTTTAGTAGCTCAGTTTTCTGTCCTTTTAAAACTCTAATATCAAGCATATTACTAAGCATTCAGGTAGCGAAAAACCCACTTTTTTATCATCGACCTTTTAATTAGCAGGTTAACCGAATTCAGAGTTCAAAATAAAAATAGGATTTTAATTTAAAATTAATATCCTAAAATGTTATACAGAGGAGATTGATAGTGAATACGTTTTGAAAATTGTAGAATCACTAAGTTTATATCACTGCGCGAACATGAAAAATGTGCAGTGTCTTCGCCGGGATTCTAACACTGAACCTCGCGATAACGCGTCGGACGTGCTTCCAGTTACATCACGAAGGCACGTGGGAAGGAGAAAGAAAATATCTTATACAATTCGCCTTTTAAAGAGCGAATGAGAGAGAGGGAATGCAGTGGGTAAATTTTGGTGATTATCCTATAGCAGTTCACTTCATCCACTTCATCGGCATTTCTTTAGAGATGCACGATTCGCTATTTTTGGCATCCAAACGAAAGTGATATTTTTATAAAAAGGTTAAGTCCACGAATGCACGGATCTTTTATATCAATCATGTAGACTGTATGCTCATATACACAGGATGCGAATTTAATGCGCATATTCATTTTTCAGGGCACTGACATTTTCTCACCGTTCACTGTTTTCAGGTTAAAGGATGGAGCCATATACAGAAGGTGACCGTTCAAACGCCGGTTAATATCAACTAGCAGAATGATCACATTTGCTTCTATGTCTACTATCATGCGGGAAGAAAACCCATTTATTTCTTTTTCAACACACTGTCGTAGATTTCTATGCAGAACTGACGATATCTGCAGAACAGCCGAGTTTCCTACTTTCAGTAATTCTATTCCTTCAATTTTTTTCCAAGTTGTTTACGCAAAGAGCATTCTCTTCGTAAACGTCGCTCATTACCACAGCTACAGTACTTTATCCCACTTATTAAAGGCCCGTTTGAGTCTTGAGCTAGACAAACACGGCATTCTTCCGCAGATATCCTTCTTTACTGCATTTCCAGCATTTCACTTTATTATTATTACTGTTCTATTTCTCCTTGGACGCTTCATTCGTCTCCATTCCTTTCGTCAGCTCTGTTATAGCTTTCAACGCTGTGTCTTCTATGCTTTTGACACCCCTTACAAGCAAATGATCTTTTCTACTGGTATTCTGTGCAGTCTGCACTAGCCCTCTGACAGGAAAGGCCGTATATGTAAGGCCTGTAATTTGTTTCCTGGAAGTAAGTACGTACACATTCATCTTGAAATATGTCCAAGAAATTAAGGCAAAGCTTTAAAACTAAGGTATAAAATACCTGGAGAATTTTGGAATTAAAATCAAGAAGATACCTCTTGCTCATGGCAATTTAGGGAAATTTGATCTTTCTTAGAAAAATCCTGTCCCACTCAGATAGCTAGATCACTTTTCATATCTTTATCATCAGCTATTAGAATTGCTTATCGTACGGGGGGATCCCTAATTAGAATACGCAAAACACTGGAGACTAAGTGTGTCTTTAATTACTTGTCTGCAATCTGGAAATGTCAGTTGCTTTAATTTTTCCATATCAGTCACCAGTTTCTGAATGGTCTGCCTTTTGTTGTCGAGTTTTAAGCTACAGTCGGCGGTAATCCTTGAGAAATGGCTCTCCAAACCGCAGAATAAACGTATTAACACGTGGTAGCGTCTATAACATGACAGCAGTATCTTCCCTCAACGACGCAGCCAAATTTAAGGTTTTGGTGACAGTGTCCTACAGATTTGCCTATGAAATCCTTTGAAACTCTGTTTTGTAGACGCTCCATGATGACTTCCTGTCATATGAGGACAGCTTAAGTGCGGGACCATATAAAGGAACTGAGATGTTGTTCAAGACAAGATCAGCCGGAGCGTTCAAAGCAGGCTGACCTGGGATGTTGCTTGTAAATGAAGCCGGTTCCAGAAACTTCATTCTAGTTTTAAAATTTCTTTTTCAGCCGTTTTGTTCACTACAAAAATATCTATATTGACAGTCTTTATCACTTTGCAAATTTTCTTTCTATGGAGGCTACTTTATCAGTCACAGCATTTAAGATTTTCCCTTACATCGCGGCAATGCTCTTTTTTATCACAGCTCGATTCTCTACGATAGAGTTCTTCATGTCAGCGGCATTCGAGGCTGCGTTTTTGTGCTAGCAGCAGTCAATTTCATGATAGGTTTTAACTGATCTTCCATTTCTGTAGTTATCGGCATTCAAAGAGATCCACAATGTTGCGGGCTATCGGTTCGGTTATATCTCTTTAAATAAACATTTCAAATAATAGGAAGAAATTAACAATTTATTATAAAATTTTTATAAGAAGGAAATTAAGCAGCTTAAGCAGAACGCAGATATAAACAATTTTTTCTTAGGATTCGAGAAATATGGGTGAATCCAAAACCACTTGCAGAATAAATTCACGATTTAGCTAAATCTCGCACTTGAATAGCAATCAAAATAGCAACAACTACGAGTTCTCTTAGCCATATTTATATAAAAAGAGAGCTTCCAGAAAATTCGAGAAACATTTGTAGCATGAAAAGCGTATCTTGCCGTTTCACTTAAGTTTTTTTTTATATTATGGACATTGCCATTTTCACTTTAGCAAAATCAAAAATTTCATATCAGAAGAAAAACATGCATAATGTAAAAAAGTAAATGTGAAGCCAAATAAAAAAACCGACATAGAAATAACACAACTACGCAATAAAAAGAAATCAAATATTTATAGATAGATACAAACAATACATAGCTACAACAATATTACAAACTTGCACGCAACACAGCACATACACGCGTCCCCACACGTAATATCAGGATATAAAGGCGTGATATCTATACATTAGAGTTATAAACCGCGCAATACAAACATACGTACATAAATTCACTTTCATTTTGTTAAAAAAATGTGGCTCGTTAGTTGCTTTGAGATCGAGCATTCGTCCAACATGGAACTTGAGTATAAGATCAGTTTTATTATACAAACAGGAACCAAACTGTTTCGGTCCTGTATATACAATGAAAATTCATTGAAGAAACTTTCTGTCAATGGCTAAGCCGACAGACCGATAGTAAATAATAGGGAAAGTTCAGTTTTATAGGTAATTAAATGCTTTAGTGCTCCATACTGTGGATATTTGTTATCTCAGGTGACATTTCTTAAGTAAGTCATTGCTTTTCTTGTGAGAGAGAGCTAGTTTCGCTTACTTAAAAACACTTAGTTATAACGAGATCACGAATGTTTCTATTAAAGTATAATAAGTTAAATTTCATAGATAAATGTATGCTCAGATATTAATGCAAGTATATGAATAAAATTAATGATGAAAAAGTGTTTTTGTCGTCTTTCATGTGAAATTTCAAAAAGACGTTCCTAACATATTATTATAAGAATTTTCATTTTACTTCTTTGTCGAATTATAAAGAGTAGCTTAGTATGTAATGATAAGAAACTAAGATTTGTGGGCATTCCTTTGTGTTTTTTATGTGCAGCTACAGATAAAAGTTCATGACAATCGCAAGACGTTGAAGGGAAATTGTGTTTCATTCTTTCATCTTCTCCTTATTCACTTCCAGAAAATCAAAAGAGGGAAATTGCGAAGAATCAACAAAATCAAATCAAGTTGAACGCCAACTTTTACTACCATTCCTCTCGACTAAGGAATAAAAATACTGAAAAGACATCTGAAAACAATAAAAGTTTGT